>JAIFAC010000279.1:0-131630 GCA_026545765.1 Plantago major | reverse complement strand
GTTAAAGAAAATGGAAAATTAAATTCAAAAATAAAAAATAAAAAAAAGAAAATACAATTTGTAATTTTAAAATTTCATGTGAAAAAAGAAAACCCATTTAAAATTAATTTAAAAAAAAAGAAAAATCAGTAAAAAACGTAAATGGTATGTAAAGAGCTATTAAACACAATCAACGAAGTTTCTTCCCCGGGCCTACTTCAATAACCTAATTTCGCCGCTTTTTCTCCAAAAATTCACCAACGGCCACTAACATTCCGGCCCAATTATCAACTATTTCAACATAACAATCCCCATGCAAAAGTACACCAATAATAACCACAAATTTCATCCATCGCTTCTTCATTATATTGTTTTCCTCCAACATAGTCACGTGATAACTCATGGTGCTTCAATTCATCTTCATTCTTGTATTATCTCTAACAGCTTCGTAGTTTTCTTTCAACCAAACAAGAAAAGAACTTCTGTGCCTTCAAGTCATGAATTTCAGCATTTTCGGTCTAATAACCTCGGATTCGTGCTCTTCCATCCCATTAATTTCATGTGAAAGCCTGTGATTATTTCCACCGATCTCTGACATTACGGATCAAACCATTCCTGTAAGCCACCAATCACCAATCCCCACCCTAATTAAGAAAATCACAACAAATTAACACAAATTTCAAAATTCTGGGATCAAAGACGGATAAATCATGAAAACTAACCCAAAACTAACTCAATTACCTTATTCACACATCGGACTCCATTCTCCCACCCGCGATTTACATCCGGCACCATGAAGTTAGCCTTTGGGAAAGTATGCCATGTGACAAATATCCGTGTTGGGTGTTCCATACGAGCGTGTTCCTGCATTTAGCCGGGATGCGAATTCAAGACATGGTATTTTGGGCAAATTGGATCTTCAATGTCGTGAAAAGAGGATTTTGCAATTAGGGTTTGGGAAAGAGGGTAATGGAAGACATGGATGGGCATGTTTTTTAGGTGATAAATGGAGGGAAAACTAGCGCCCATTTTGTTTTCCAATTTTTGTTTTTTAATTAAATTTAAATGGGTTTTCTTTTTCGTGAATTTTAAATTACAAATTGTATTTTCCTTTTTTATTTTTGAATTTAATTTTCCATTTTCTTTATTCAATATGAGTCACTAAGCCGACCAAAGATTTACATGTCAAGATTTTTGGTCAAATTTGTCAAAAAGTCCTTCCGACCGTGGATTTTTGGAAACTATAGGACTAAATGTCATGCGGAAAGAACGTGAGATCACAGACGCTATACTAAACGGTTATAACCATTGGTGCCTTTCGCCCACCATGTTGAGTATGATCAGAGGCAAGATATATCCAGGTGCGTGGATTTGCATTAGTTTATTGCATCCATTAAAGGTATGATGTAATCAAGATCATGGTGCATCCAAAGGGGCACAATAAGGTATGCAAGTGTGCATGCACTTGGTCACGACTGGAAGCAGGAGGGATGACCTCGAGTCACTTGCTTACACACTTATATTTCTCATAAAAGGAAGGCTGCCATGGCAAGGATATCAGGTGGATTCTCAGTTAACTAATGCACCTCTTCTTATATTCATTTATTTTTTTGAAAAGAAGCGTTAATACATTCTTTGCTCGGGTATCTCGAAAAAATGTTGAGTGCAAAAGGCTTATAAACGATACATTAATGCTTTTATTCTGTAATGAGAACCTACCCTTTCAATAGCCATTTCACCCTTCCACTCTTCTCCTCATGTCAGAAAATCAAACCCTTCTCAATAGGTCTGTCTCACACTGTGGGTCGCTACCTTGGACGCTTTCTCTCCATTAATTAAGTGAGATTTATTCTCATGCTTATTTTATCTAGCTTCTACGGTTGCTATCCGGACTGTGGGCATTGGACTTCTGTCTAGCAGTAGGTTTTGGGCTGAATAGATTAGATTATTGAGTCAGATATGTATTTGTTTTATATAGGTGTTTGGTCAAGTTAATGTACCAAAATGTATTAAAAACGTATAGTTGATGTATTCTATTTGATAGCTGTTTTTACCTATTTGTTTTGTGTTGTATTCATATTGGAGCTTCATTAATTACTAGCCTCACTTGGTTTTTTTTTTTTAATGCAGGAGACAATGAGTTTTCTTGTCTGTAAAAAGAAAATGGCCACTTCTCCAGAGTTGATGTGTTGCTTGCCCTCCATTCAAACAGTTCCTAGAGGCTGTTACTAATATGAAGTTTGACGAAGAGCCAAATTATTCAAAGCTGATATCATCTTTTACAGCATAGGTTATGTATACAACAGCATAGGCGGCGCTAATCTTATCTTTTGAAGGTGATCCTGCTAAGTCAAGTGTCGCTTTCCAACATCCATCTCTAAAAGCTTTAATTTTATTTTTGCAAGGTTGGCCAAAAGCGTGAGACTGCTCATTAACTTGGAGGAGGACGAGCAACCCAAGAAAAAGTACGGCTTGGCAGTCCTGCTACCCAGTGGATTTCAGTATATAATGCACGTCTCCTATGAAACAAAGGTGAGTGCCTGCAGACGAGTAGTATATGTTTTGCTTGATTTGTTTGATATATCTCTTCCCTTGATTGCAATAATTTGATCTCCAATTTTCTTACTCTAAATAGTCCTATTAGTCTGCTTCTTTCACATGCGACGATGAAAATTAGATGTGCTCTAGCTTGGAATATTATTGAGCAATCATATTCTTAAATTGCCACTTCACTGAGTTAGAGGTGCTGTACCAAGTATGTTGGAAACATAGTGTTGTTGCTGTTTGTATTGCAATTGTTCCTTGCTTTCAGGTAGATCTGAAAGAATACATCAACTCAGGAAGGGTAGATGATCAGATTGTCTGCTTCCTCTCATGAAATAATGCCCCATGCCATTCCTATCTCATTATACTGTAACTGAATTCGTGTTCTGATATGCCATCACACAACTATACATACTTGGATTTATAGTTATACAGGATTTCAGACCTTATTGGTGTTAAGACTTCATGGAATTGGTGTCTACCTGGATTGGAAAATTATATTATTTCCCTAGTACATGGAAGGTGAATCGGCCATGTGGAATTAATAGTAGAGGCATTGCATACCACTTTTTCATTCAAGTTATGTTGAAAATATTAACCTCAATTTATAAATGGAATAATCTAGAGACTTAGAATTAAATAGACACAAGTAAAGGACTTTGGAGAAAATTCTAGAAGGACCAAGATGCACAAGAAAATGAATTGAAGGTGAAAGAAAAACTGGACATGTCAAAGGTGCAAGAAGAAGACTTCTAGAAATTGGTAGAGAAAAGGAGCAAAGCATGATTATTCTAGTTACTTCATCAACCAATTTATACATCTATATATATATGAGGGCTGACTTGATTAAATTAGTGGACAATTGCCATAAGTGCATAAGCATATATTAAGAAAGTGTGAAGTGACAAAGAGTAGTAGCTCATCTCGTAGTGACTATAGCTATAGAAATAGCTTGTGTTGAGTCTTTGTACCAAAATATTGTACTACTTTGTGTATAATAAAAGTCGAGTTTTTCCATCATAAAAATTAGTCGCTTCGGGCACCTTGAGATCCTTAAACACTTAAAACACTCCAATAAATTTGGCATCGAGCCACTGCTATTTGGAGAAAGAGCACCAAGGTATATATATGTCAGGGTAAATACCATGCAAAGAAGTTCAAGTCAGAAGCATAATTATGGAAATTGGAGCATCCAGATGTAGTCTTGTTGCAATCAGAAGACTTGTGGGAAATTGTTGAAGCAGATATGATGAACCTGCTCAACGGAGGCCGAAAAACGCTTTGACAAATAATCGTAAGAATGTGTTACGAGAAGCTAGAAAGCACGACAAGAAGGCCAGACCTTATTTATCAAGGAGTTGATGAGACGACTTTTGAGAAAATTACCGCAAAGAAGAACGTCAAGGAAGCATGGAGATTCTCAAGAATTCATACCAAGCGCCAATAAAGCGGGACACCAAATTTTCTGTATAATTTGAAGCATTAACAGAGTGAGTCCGGTCCGAGTTCATTTATGATTACGCCTAGAACACTAGTCCTCGTAAATAAAATGAAAAGGCCGGTGAGTCAAGACGCTCGAGTTGTAGAAAAGATCTGAGATCGCTAACGGAAGTTTGGAGCACGTCGCTGTCAGGCGATTGAGGAGTCAAAAGACTCTGAACACGGCGACTGCGGGACCAGCTGCAAGTAGCAGTATGCACGAGCATCGAATGAAGAGAAAGAGTCCCGGTCGTTGGAGCAAGCGCCAGAAGCGAAAATGAAGATAAAAAGAAGATGATAAGTTGAATTTAGCAACTCGTGGAAGAGGAAACCGTGGACGGGATAATATCGCGGCAGAGGAGGCCGGAGATTATCAAGACCCGGAGGATACGGTGGTCAAGATGCGTGAATGCACCCCGAGGCCGAGGGTCAAGGACGCGTAGAGGATTCGACGAGGAGGCCAAATCAAACCGTAAGTCGCCAGAGTTATGATAAAAGAAATGTTGAATGCTATAATCGCTATAAATATGGACACTATAGTTATGAGTGTCGAGGCAAAAAATATGGGAGGATCACAACAAGTGAACTACGGATGTCGGCGAAAAAGCGGCAAGGTGATCGACATCACCGCTCATACATACATAAGGAGTTGACGGGATGAATATTTCACGGTATCTTGATAGCGAGCAAGCAATCACATGCGGAAAAAGGAGATGTTCATGAAGCTTGATAAAACCCGAAAGAAGATGTGATGTCTGAGATTACCCAAAATTACGGTCCAAGGCAAAGGTACAATTTTTACAAATCTAAGAATGGTAATCATGGTGATATATCGATGTTTATTACGCTCGCTATGAAAAGTAATATTTAAGCCTTGGTCAACTATTAGAGAAAGGATTTATCATCAATATGAAGGATCGATATTTAACACTTAAAGATGCACGGAAATTTGATCGCATGTGTGGAGATGACAAAGAATAGGTTATTCCGCTAATATTAAGGCATGATGCACTTAAGTGCATGAAAAGTGTCATAAAAGATGAATCATGGTTGTGGCATTTGGTTTGGACATTTAAATTGGAGGCTTCAAGTTGTTGTCTTCAAGAATATGGTAAAGGTCTTCCTCATATCGATCACCTTAATGAAGTATGTGAAGGATGCATTCTCGGAAAGCATCATAGCCGAAGTTTCTCAAGGAGAAGATATGGAGAGCATCATGTCCATTGGAGATATTGCACGGATGTTTGTGGTCCACTAAAGCGTGATTCTTGAGGTAACAATTACTTCCTTACTTTCATTGATGATTTTCTAGAAAGACGGGTTTATTTCTTGAAGAGAAAATCGAAGTATTTGAAGTGTTCAAAGAATTTAAGAACTTGGTGGAGAATCAAAGTGGTTGTCGATAAAAGTCCTAAGATCCAATCAAGGTGGAGAATACACACTGGATATGTTCGAAATTTTGCAGAGATTATGGAATCAAACATCACTGACGCCACCACACACCATAGTTGAATGGAGTTTCGAAAGAAAGAACTGACTATATCGACATGGCAAGAAGCATGGTGAAAGGAAAGAACTTGCCACGAGAATTTTCAAGAAGTCGTAGCAACAAGCGTGTACTTGTTAATCGCTGTCCTAAAAGTGTACTGCTGAAGTTTCCAAGAAGCTTGAGTTCGATCAAGCCAGCGTTTACACTTTAGAGTGTTTCGATGTATTATGACGAAAAATCCCGAGTCCGTATGACCAAGATTGACTACAAAGGTGAGAAATGCATTTTTGTTGGAAATGGAGATAGAACGATGGGTTACAAGTTATATAATCCACTAATGAAGAAGAATATTATAAGTCGGGATGTCATCTTTGAAGAAGATCAAATGTGGACTTGGGAAGATCCACAAGAGAAAGGAAAATCTATAGATGATGAAGGAGAAGAAAGTGAAGAAGAAGCTCATATACCGCTTGATGAAGTAGCCGCCACCGAGAAGGACACAAGCTTGAGAGATATCTATGAAGCAAATCAAGCACAAAAAGGAAGTGTGAATCTAATTTGTATGCACGCATTATGATAATAGAACGTCCAAGACGCTCTACAAAAGAAACAATGGCTCAATAGAATTGAGAAAGGACGAAAGGTGGTGTTGGTATAAGCACGAAATGCTCAAGGAAAGAGCCCAAGGCTGGAGGAAAATTACGCAAGAAGTGTGTCCGTACACAAAAATATGTCATCAAGAAAGTTTCGGGCTATAAATCATGATTTGCGACGAATGAGACCAAAAGCAAATAAGTGGAGTCGATGCATACCATACGAGGTAAGCAAGTTGTACGATGACTAGGCGGCGCGGATTTTCGGAAATTGAGCTTAAGGGAGGATGTTGAAAAATATTAAGCTCAATTTATAAATGGAATAATCTAGAGAGACCTAGAATTAAATAGACACAAGTAAAGGACTTTGGAGAAAATTTAGAAGGACCAAGATGCACAAGAAAATGAATTGAGGTGAAAGAAAATCTGACATGTCAAAGGCGGCAAGAAGAAGACTTAGAAATAGGTAGAGAAAAAGGAGCAAAGCATGCAAGTTACTTCATCAACCGACCTATACATCTATATATATGAGGGCTGGACTTAATTAAATTAGTGGACAATTAAACATAAGTGCAGAAGCATATATTAAGAAAGTGTGAAGTGACAAAGAGTAGTAGTTCATCTCGTGTGTGACTATAGCTATAGAAATAGCTTGAGTGTGTTGAGTCTTTGTACCAAAATATTGTACTCAATTCATCAGACTAATATCCCACCTCAGACACATAACTCTTAATTTGTGGTTCCACTGGTAGGTACCACTACAATGTTGCATACTCAAGACTCCGTCAACATGTAGACAAAGGTAATGAAGATGGTCTGTATATTAGCTGTGTGGCTTCTACAGCAAATCTCTGGGCTCTGATAATGGATGCTGGAACCGGTTTCAGCGCACAAGTTTATGAGCTTTCAACCATGTTCCTCCATAAGGTTGTTCGTCCACCCAGTGGGATACAGCTCTCTCTGTGGTTTCTTTTTCTCTGTATCTGGAAATTAAGGATTTTTCAGGACTGGATCATGGAACAATGGGAGAAAAACTATTACATCAGCTCCATAGCTGGCGCAACCAATGGAGGTTCATTGGTTGTTATGTCCAACAAGTCATCTTGTTGTCTTTGCTTACATGTTTTGGAAGGTCATGTGTTTTACTCCCAAGTGCTGTCAAATTTTATTCTCTTTAATTTCTTGTATATATTTTAAGTTTTAACTCCAATTTTACATTTAGCGCCTAATAATTCTGAAACCTTAGTTATAATTTAAACTTTAAACCACCAAAATAGCAAAAAAAAATCCAATATTTTGTTTCTAATTTATTTTATTTTCACATACTATAGTATTATTCTAAATTTTAATTTTAGATGGAGAAAATAATAAATTGACTATAATACCATCAATTAGTCCATCCAAAATAAATTTCTGGATCCGCCTTAAGAACAAGCCCTGACCGTAAAACATAAGAAAGATGTGTTAAGAAATCGAGCGCAAGAGGAACAAGGAAAAGCTGAAAAAGCAGCACCAGACTACCTTCAATACAAGAATCTTCAATATAAAAAGAAGTTGGTAATCTGAATACATCCTTCGCCATGCTAGCAACAGTAATGAAGTTCAAGAAGTTGGTAACGACTTTGCTTTCGATGTTAAGAAAAATGGGAAAATTATTATCTGCACCAAGTCTATCATTAACTCATAGACCACATGTTTATGACATCATCCACATGAACATTTAAGTGTGGAACATGCCCATTAAATAAGTGATATGGATCAATCTCCACCATATAGATAATTAATTAATTGATACTGCTCTAGGTAATATTATGAGAACCGCTTATATTATACATTTATAAATTCCTAATCATGTAATATTTTATTATTTTATTAGGAATTATCTTTAATCATTATAATGTATTTTAATAATACTTTATATAATTTTTATACCCGTAATCTCGATCGCCATAAACTAGTATTTATTTACTACAAAATTTCAGTTTGTTTAGGAGAAATATCCTTGTGATTTGTTTTTTAGGTTTAGTCTTTAATGATTACAAAATAGGAGATAAGGTTAAGAGATAAAGCAATGCAAAATTTTTGTTTTTATTTTTATTTTTATCAAACATGTATGGCAAAGAATGGCCAAGAATATTTACGATACATTTAAGATTCCAAATAAAGTACCAAGCTCACTATTAAAATTTGAAAGGATCTCTCTCTTTAATATCAATCCAGATGCATAACTTCATTATGGTCAAATTAAATTAAGTAATAGAGAAATATATAATTAAGTAATGTTTCAAACAACATATTTATCATTAAAAGGATAATCAAATAAATAAGGAAAAATTACATAAGCTACCCTTAAATTTGGGCCAATTACCGATTAATCTCTTCTATTCAAACAATTACAGATAAATCCAAAATGTACATTTCCGTTGACTAGCTTGCCTACATCATCTTTCTCTCTCTACATGTGGAATAAATTACCTCTCTCATATAAATAAATGCAAAAATAAATTCTAATTCAAAAATATAATTGAAGTAAAGGTAAAAGAAAATAAAAAACCAACATAATCCTTTATAGTGTATAGCCAGTGAATCAGAATTAGCTAACACAATTGTGGACATGTATGTAAATGATTTGAAGTAATTTCACCTTTATTTAGTTACGCCACGTGACTATCACGGTATGCCATATGATCCAGATTCGTGAATCCGATCCGTTTATCCACATTTACGGATCGGATCGGATAACGGATAGAGTTTTTTCTATCCGTGAAAAACGGATAAATCCGCCGGATATGCACAGATATCCGTTTTATCCGTTAATTTTTAATTATATATATTTTATACCTATTGATGCCTGATTCTCTCTTCTCTCTTCCATTTTCACCTACCAATCACACTTCATTCACACAAATCTCCTCCAAGCTCCATCTCCTCTCCTCTTCCACCACTCACCTCCTCCACCACCGATCTCCGCCTCTTCCACCACCGATCTCCACCTCTCCTCCACCACCTATCTCCGCCTTCTTCACATCCTCCGAGCTCCATCTCCCCTCCCTCTTCCCCCACTCTCCTCCCTCCACCACCGATCTCCGCCTCTCCCTCCACCACCGATCTCCGCCTTCTTCACATCCTCTGAGCGCCATCTCCTCCTCTCCCACCACTCACCTCGCCCTCCACCACCGATCTCCGCCTCCTCCACCACCGATCTCCGCCTCACATATGCTTTTCTTCTTTAATTCTTCTTCCTTTCTTTTTTCTTCTTTCGCTTTTGTTCTCAAAAGTATTTGATGCATTTATTTTCTTCTTTTCTTTTTTATTTTAAATTATATTTGGTGATAACGGATATCCGTGGATTTATCCGCTATCCCATCCGCTCAAACGGATCGGATAACGGATAAACATCTTAGTCATCCGCTTGATCGGACATCGGATATCATCCGTATCCGTCGCTAAGCAGCTTCTAATCACGTGTGGACTGCATCAGAATTGATCGTGATATATTTGTGGACTAATCTATAATTGAATTGGAAAATAAATAAAAATCAATTGTTATTGTGTTTGTTTTTTATGAATATTTGGCTATAAAACCTCTATTTTAACCCTTCTACTTATTTGCTTTCATCTCATATTGCATACACTTGCTCAAAATGCAATCAAGTAGTTCTTTCTCTAGTACAAGGGTCAACCATCTCTATGTTTAATCTGTTTTGCAATAATGATAGTTTGTATGTTAATTTTGATTCAATAATGTAGGGAACAAACCCTATAAGAACAACTAATAAAAGAAAGAGAAATGCAAATGAAGAGCCATCCAATCAGAATATGACTCCAATATTCTAAATTTCAGTTTGTTTTACATTCCTTTTGTCATAAACATATCTTTTCTGCATGATAGTGCATTTGATAGTGTAGTTGTTATGATGCTTAATGGTGCACTAGAGGGTTACACCATATTGCATTATGGTTATGTTTAATGGTTACGCTTCAATGTAATGGATCATGCTGATTATTATTTATGTTATGGTTGCTTGGTTATGGTATCATTTGATGCAATCAGAGGTTCCTACCATCGCTGATTCATTTATGGAGTTTTTTTTTACATACATATTACAATTCACTTTTGATTTTTTGTTACACTACTACACTAGAAGATCAAATAACACTGCTCTAGAAGATACATTTCATTATCAAACAAAACAAATATACTTCCAACAAAATTAGGTTAATATTAATTAGTTGTCTAAGTCAAATGTCAGATCTTCAACTCTTGCTTATAGCTTGCTCCACCCTTTCTTCTTCCAAATTTTGTTCTAACACATGCTTACTCTTCACTTGGTGTCCACTAACTAAACCAACCATATATCCGTAACGATGGTAGAACTCATCGGATTTTCTCTTGAAGTGGAACAGTTATCACCAAATTTTTTTAGACACCAAACGTTTACATATTCTAGAATTTCCACCATCAAGGACCATAGTACTAGTGAAAGATCTACTTGATTACATTTCAAGAAAGTGTGCAATTGAGATGAAAACAAGTGAGTAAAAGGTTAAACGGAGGTTTTACAAAACATTCATTAAAGGGGAAATTACATAAGCTACCCCTTAAATTTGGGCCAATTACAGATTAATCCCTTCTATTCAAACAATTACAGATACACCAAAAATGTACATGTCCGTTGACTGACATGCCTACATCATCTTTCTCTCTCTCCATGTGGAATAAATTGTCTCTCTCCTATAAAGAAATGCAAAACTAAATTCAAATTCAAAAAAATAATTAAAGTAAAGGTAAAAGAATATAAAACCAACATATGCCTTTATAGTGGCAGTTGGGTGAATCTGTAATTAGCTAACACAATTTCAGGGACATGTATGTAATTGATTTGAACTAATTTCAGACCTTTATTTAGTTACATCACGTGACTATCACGTGTGGACCAGATCAGAATTGTCTCAGATATATTACAGGGACTAATATGTAATCGATTGGAAAAAATAAAAAATAAAAAGTATTTTAAGTAATTGTTATTGTGTTTTTTTTTTATGAATGTTCGCTATAAAACCTCCATTTTAACCTTCTACTCATTTCTTTCATCCCATATTGCATAATTTCTACAAAAATCTCAGATTAGTCATGGCCAAACTGTAAAAAGCGCTGACTCGTGGGTAATAGGTTTAGCAACGCTTTACGCTGTAGCTAATAACCACAAAAGATAGCGACACTATTGTTCATTTGTCACAAAACAAAGCAAAACGCGTAAACTATTCTAACATTCGCTACATAATTATCGTGACAAATCCCACTCACCATAACCGTCAACTCACATTAGTCATCGTGCGCTTTGTTTAGAAAGAGAAATGCAAATGAAGGGCCATCCAATCGTAATATGACTCTCGACTTCAATTTCAGCTTTGTTTCACATTCCTTTGTCATGAACATATCTTTTTTGCATGATAGTGCATTTGATTAGTGTAGTTGTTATGATGCTTAATGGTGCACTAGAGGGTTACAAGAATTATATTTAGCGACGGAAAGATTCATCCGTCGCCTTAACAACGGATCGTTTATTTAGCGATCGATAGGTAAACGCCTCTATCCGTCGCTAATCCGCCGTTATATCCGTCGTTATTCAGCTTACGGATAACTATCCGTCGATAAATAATGACGGATATTTCTATCCGCCGTTAGTTTTGTTGAGTTTTGATTTTTAAATGAAAATAGTAATTTGATGATCGATAGATTATCCGTCATTAAATATATAATTAAAAAAAATTAAAACTAACGACGGAAAGAATATCCAAGGTGTAGGCTTGCATATCAGATGGAGTACACCAACAAGACCAACACAGAATCCCTCACCTAAGCTCCAACCTTGCCGGATTTGCTCTTGAAGTGGAGCGTGTTATCGTCATCCTCCTAACACAATGAATCACGACAATTTCGAATCGCCACCATCAATCACCCTTGTACCGAGCTACTTGAATGCATCTTGAGGAAGTGTGCAATTGTGGATAAAATCAAGTGAGGAGAAGTGTGAAGAATGGAGGATTTATAGCCAAACTATCAAAATAACGGCTAGTTTTTCTCAAAATTTTCAAATCAATTACAAATTAGTCCCTCTAATATAGATAGCTAATTACAGTACAGCCCACATGTGATAGTCATGTGGTTCACTAACTAACCGTTAAAACTAGATTCAAATCAATTACATATACATCCCTGTAATTGTGATAGTTAATTGCATACACACCCAACTGCCACTGGCGCCAAACGAAACGGAGGAAAAAAGAAAAGCAAAAACAAAAGAACACGAAACCAATTAAGTAAGTCAAAAATCAATAAACTGAATGGCATTTTCGTTATTACTGCCAACTTTATCATCCACATTAAGAAATCACATGACAGTCACCACTTCCGCTGACTATCATGTATCTGAATTAGATTTTTTTTCATGAGTAAAAAATTGGTTGATCTGTAATTGTTTGAATAGAATGGGCTAAATTGGCAAGAGTCTATATTGTAGGGGTGGTATCTGTAATTTTCCCTTCATTAAAAATGGTAACATTAACAACTAGTTTTTTTAAATGCAACGCAATTATGTATTAGTCCATGTAATATAGATAGTTAATTACAATATGATCCGCATGTGATACTCACATAGTGTAACTAACTAACCATCTGAAATTTGTTCAAATCAATTACATACATGTCCTTGAAATTGTGTTAGTTAATTATGATAAACCCAATCACACCGGCAAAAGCAGAAAGAAAAGGAAAGGAAAACAATCAGCAAAATCACATGACACATCATCACTTCGTTTGACTAATGGGCTAATCTGTAATTAGAGTTTTTTTATGAGTATAAAATGGATGTATTTGTAATTGTTTGAATAGAAAGGGACCAAAGTGACAAGAGGCTATATTGCAGGTGGTATATGTCATTTTCCCAATAAATAATATAAATACTAAATTATTCGAGACTCTAGACGCTTGTGTGCTAAAGAGTACAATTGAAGTCAATCATCTCCGTAAAAGCAAATTTAAAGAAGAGTTAATACATAGTGTTAAAAGAAATTATTCGTTACAAGATATGTTCAATTCTTCAAGGTTCTTAAAGTAGTAAGTTTCAAAATACCTTATAGTTTGTCAAGACCCTTTGTAGCCAACATTAGTAATGATTATACGTGTTGCCTTCATCATCACATACAAGTATCTTGAGTCCCATTATGCTCAGAATCTTCGATAGTGCAACATAGATCCGCCATGACAAAAACTGGTGTTGGAAGGTGGAGTCCCATATGAGCAAGAGACCTCGACTTTTATTTATGGTCATTGCTAAACCGCCGCTTATAGGGAATTGTCTCCATCGAAATTAATATGGAACTTTGTGACATCGATGTACTCATTATCATTCCGTATTAATACCTTTTCTCGCATTCATTCCGTATGACATCATTGCCTCAATAATATGTTCCCAAGATTTGTTACCGTAAGCCTTGTTCCATTGTAGAAGTTTCAAAGCTTGATCAATGTTACGCAACAACATGATCATGCAACCAACCTTAAGAAGGATCGTAGTTAGAGTCCAAAGCAATATTATTCGTAAACTCAACCGTGAATACTCGTAGATATCATCATCAACATCATCTACTTTGCTCAAGCTATCAATGCGTATGAACCTACCACCATTATCAATACAGGAGGGGACCATTTCATGAAGAAACATTAAACAACAAGTAGGTTTCTGAAAAGGCAATTTCGAATAAACAAAACCCTAACTTACCATGAACAAAGCGCCGATATACGTTCAAGAATTCGCCATTCTTGTATTATCTTCGCCGCTAAAATCGCCAAGTTAGGAGTTGAAATTGTGTAATTAGGGTTTATGAATGAATAAACATAGAAGTGTATGTTCATACACTAGATTTTTCTTTTCTTTCTTATCCGCCTCTAATGACTTGATTCCGTTTTTTCTAAAAATTGAATTATTCTCCTTTTTAAGAATTTTGAATTGTGTATTTAATTTTACATTTTTTATAGCCATGGTGACATGGAAGTCAAAGTCTTCATCGACTCATCGACTATGTCGACATCATTAGTCAAGCACTAAAGTCCGATTGGCACCAAAAATCAAAACAACCATACTAGGAGGAAGAAAAGGACTAACAACGCCAAAGGTAACCAAACGAGATAATCGTGGACCAATCCCCAAACTTTGGTACCATTCGGCTTTCATACTATTTATGGCCATACCTTGCAAAACACAACCAAATTAGTAAAGGCCAATCCATTTTGTCTTACGCCTTAGCAATTCAACATACTAAAACAAACTAAATTGTACAATATTTGTAATAACCCATAAATTGATTTCAATTTAGGCACTTTAGAGTAACCGAACTTTGAGCGGAGTTCAAAGCGTTGTTTGCACAACTTTTGTGACTTGTAAACTTATCCAGCCCATCATTTATCTAAAGCCCAAGTTCATTTTCTTTAACAAGTCATTTTAACCCTACACCTAGGGATTTTGAAAGAAAACCTTTAGCTTAAACACTTTTTTCACAAGATACTTTCAGACAACGCAATCTTTTTCTAAACTCGATCGGTTCATTAACCGTCGGATCGAAATGATTTATAACAAACCTTTCTAAACTTTCAACGGAGGGATCGCCGCTTTGATGCTTCAATCATCCGTAATCCGTGTCAATGTAGTACTATTTTCCAAATTTCGCTCTCAATCCTTAGCTATCGATTTGTTCTCTCAAGGCAAGTTCCCCTAGGAATTGCATCAACGATTAATTGGTTTTGTCATCTATGCTTTGATATGATATGCTTGCAAGTTTCTTTTAGACTTGGGCACGGTTAAGTATGGTTCATATTTTATGATAATTGATTGATTGTTACATATATGTGTTTGCAAGTTCCTATAGTAATCCTTTTCCCAAATGTTTGAATCGAATCAAGTTCACTTTTTGTTGTTTATGTTGAAGTGGCCATACAAATATATGTCATATGTTCTTGTGTAATATGTATGAAATTAAGGAACATGAATGTGACTGTTTTTCCAAAGTGGTTTGATTTTAAAGTGCTTGTTTCGTGACACTGTATATATTTATATATGATCCATGCATGATTGTTTGTAAGAGTTTTCTTGTTTGATCGCTTATGTTCACTCCGTTATGATTTGTTTGATATGATGTTACACACCCACATAGAACCATGCATTCATGAGTTAGAGTTTAGAGATCATGCATTCACTTCAAGAAGATGTTAAAGGTTTAAAGTAAAGTAAGTTTTAAAGTTTGAAGAAAAGTAACGGGCTCGTAAGGCACCACCCTAAGCATTTGTGGCAATTTCAAGAGTATCGGCTAGAGTGTGATTAGTGCCTCTAGTGTTTTTAAGAGTTTTAAGAGGTCACCATGGCTGGGTAGGACCATGATGCCAAGTGATTTCATGATCATGTTAAGATTTTAAGCTTCAAGATAAAGTTTCAAGACAAGTTTCAAGTCCAAGTGGCAAGAGTCAAGTCTAAGTCAAGTTTTAGAGTAGCATTGCATTAAGCAAGACTAAAAGATTAAAAGACTTGAAGATAGAACCTTAGGTCATGGCGCGTACATGGAGCTTGCTCAGTCAGTGATCACGACTGACCTTTCTAAATATCAATTTTAGGTATGATGCCGAGCTGATCGGAGTGCTGAGTGTTGCCGGTGCAGTGATCACTACCAGAAGCAACTTTACTATTTTCACTTTACGTTTTTCAAGACTTTGTATTATTCAAGGATTTTACAAGTTATGATCCCGCTGCAATTTACTAGTTCACGAATTAGTATAACGAATTTCCATGTCAAGCCTTTGGACGCTATAGTCGTCGAACTACGTTTTATATTTTTACAAGTCAAGTTCGTTGATTTACAAGCACACGAACTAGCGCGAACTATTTTTCTTATTTCGTTTTTTAAAAATTCAGGGCACTACAACTTGGTATCAGAGCCCAAGGTTTTAAAACCGGTTCTTACGGACCGAGAATTTTATCACTTAAATTTTAACATGTAGGCTTGGATAATGGGCTATCACATAAAATCGCCATCCTCGATTGGGTAGCTAAGCCGCCGCAACCAGGGCAAAGAGTTCGATTTCGTGAAATTCATGGAGAACATTATCGTCAGTCGGTTTGCCGGAAATTTTCCCGCAGCTGAGCGGCCGTTTGATTACTTCTTGAACTTGTACAGGCGAGCAGTTGAGGAAGGGAAGAAAATTATGTCGATGGAAGATGACAATGTTAGGTTAAAAACTGGCTGTTACTTACTGCAGGGTTTATAGTCGAGGATGCCCTAACATCTTTCCTCACCATCATGATAACCCTGTTACATCGCCGTTGGCTCTGTTGTTGGTGATGGATCTTTTTCCTGATGGCCGGGATGTTGAGGGTTTTCTGGAGGGATTTTTTAATGACTCCTATGAGTCGTTAAAGCCAGTTTTGGAGAAATTATTTCAGGACGTTGGATAAAGTATTAGATGCTTCAATTTTAGGGAATTATGTGGCGCCCTTGTTTGCATTAGAAGCGATTGTTAGGTATCTGTTCCCGGAAGTTAAGAACAGGAACGGGAGGTTCATGGAAATGAATAGTATACTAGGTCGGTTTCTCCATGTGAGTGCATTGCGTGACGATGTTAAAAAATTCAGGAGTCAGCCTGATGTTGGGTTAATTAACTCTCTACTTTGAAATTTACTAGAATTTCTTAATCTCCTGTTGAATGATATGTTGAATGATTGGTTTTGGCATGAATGTGTGAGTGTAATTAGAGGGAGGCAACTAAAAGAGACATCCTTATTATGACTGATGTTTGATTAGTAAAGTGTTTAGATACTTGAAGCAAGATCACGTGAATATACAACGAATTGTATAAACTTGTATTCAGTGGCAAAATTCAAGAGTGAGCCACAATATGTGCTTCTGCTAAATAATTTTGATTTGTTTATGTAATTTGCTTTCTTTCACTATGGCAGGCAAAGGTTTTTCCCTAGGCCGTCTCGACCATTGTCTGATAAAGAACCTCTCATGCATCGTGGTCGCACAGTATGTAAAAAATTGGCAAACATTCTTAGAATCCTACTGAAGGATGCATCTACCGGGGAACGAGTTCTTCAGTTTCTTGCCGATTCCATCAGTTTGAACTCGAAATTGATAATTCTATGGTATCTATCTCGGATAGTTATAGTAATTTTATCTTGTGGATTTTATGGATTTTATGTGAGTACTTTCCACATTCTACCGTATGTTATTTGTCATGAAGTGGATTTTATATTTTTCACACAGGATAAATGTGCTAGTTCTGGTACGTTTTTGAATTTAGGTGACGTTATGATTCGGCTATGCCATCCACTCCTAGGTCCCACTTCCCTGCAAGAAAAAAAAGATTGACCTTAAATATATATATATCACTCCAATTGTTTGGAACTCAGGTAGTGTGTATTTATTTTAGACTTTGTGAGCTACACCCTTTTAAGCTTTATATTGAACACTTCTTTTGTAATCAACCTGTACCAGCGAATTGACTGCAATTAACGCAGATTCAGAAGAAGTATCTAAGTGGATTATGAGCAGTGATGTGATTAGCTCACTTACTCAAAGTGCCTCTAGTAGTGGAGATGTCAAATCTCGTTTTATATGTGAACTGTTCTTCATGACCGCAAGGGTGTTGAACTTGGGCCTGATAGAAGCAATTCATGATTTGGAACTTCTTTCCCAGGTCAAGATTTATTTCCCTTTTTCATTTTCTTGCTAAATTGGCTTTTGTAATTAAATTAAACTTGTTATCACTGTTTAGCAGTTGAAGTTATAATTTGAATATGCTAATATGCATTCAGGATATTTCTGAACGTGAAAGTACGTTGTCAACTTTTAAAGCTGGGGGAGAACAGACACCTTCACTTATACGAGATATGGAAAAGTCAATTGAGTTGTCAACACAACAAAAGTCATGCTATGAAACTATTCTAAAGGTATGAAAGTTGTTTGCGCTGTTCTACTTTTAGGTTACTTATGCATCTTACTTTTGATTTAGTTTGAGGCTTACGTTCTATCTACTGAGGCTTTTCTACTAATTATTAATACTATGAACAATAGTTGTATCATGTCATAATAAAAACTTTTACCAATGAAGACCCTAACTTATTATCAATACCATGAATAATAGTGATATGTCATGATAAACATTTTGAAAGTGCAAGATATTGCACTTCGTTTGCAATTCAACCTTTCTAACATAACCGGTTCAATATTTGTGGTTGTTTGTGAATGATTATTTTGCAGAAAATAAGAAGCATGACGTATAGATAGTCCATGGGCTAAACCGAAGAATAGGCGTGATGGGCTTAAAGAGAAGGAACGTGTGTTGCTGTAAGGAAGCTGCCATAATGATTCAAGGAAGAATTTGATGCTATAAGGAAAGTGAGATTTAAAAGAGATTGATATATGAAGACTTTATATTGTTGAACACAAGAAAGGCGCTTTTCCTAGAGAATCCAAGTTGGTTTCGATTGGGCCACCGTATCTTCCAAGAATCAACTTTCGCTCATTATATATATTGGAAGAACAAGACAATGCAAGTGGCCGATTTGAAGAACAAAAAGAGAACATTAGATGTTTTAGGCGTCTTGCTTTACTAGACTTTTATTTCGGTGTTACCTGTGAGTGTTCTCTAAAGATTGAGAATTACCCTAGTATCATTGAACTATAATAGGTTTTTCTGTTCTAGGTCTAGTTTTCCGTAAGTTTAATCAATCGTCTGTGATTGATTTAAACTTCTTTTTATAATTCTACTTTTCATATATAGTAGAAATTTCGCCTACGGCACCGTCGGTATTTTTATATACCGGCTTGATTAATTTTGTGTTCGCTTATTCACGCACTTTACAGAGTTGTGTTGATCACAGTTCACTGTTGTCGTAGTTTGGTTGAACACTATTCACTGTTGTCGTAACGGTGTTGACTCAACATCAATAGTCAACATCGTTCAAAACTGTCCAGAAGTACCAATCCCGGTCCTACAGTTTTAACAAGTGGCATCAGAGCCAGCCACCTAATTAATTGGTGTCTGGATTTGGTACTACTACGATGGACGCTATCAATTCAAGTGTCAACAGGCTACCTGTACTAGATGGGTCGAACTACCACTACTGGAAGATAAGGGTCAGAACGTACATCAAATCCATTGAATGGCGTGCATGGAAATCTGTTCTTGAAGGCTATACGTGGCCTACCATAGGACCAGATGTTGATGGAGATGTCATTCCAAAACTCAAGCTCAATGGTCGTGATGATTTTCTTGCTAGGTCTTACAATGAAAAGCCTTGAATGCAATTTTTCTCTCATGTTGATCCTCATATGTTTAAGCTAATACAAAATTGCACATCGCTAAACAAGCTCGGGATTTACTCCAAAATCATTGTGAAGGTGATAACAGATTAAACAAACTAAATCAAGAATCGCTTGGTCTAAATTTGAAAACTTGAGAATGGCGGAAGAAGAAAAATTGATTCTTATTTTGACAAACTTCTCACTATTTCTAATGATATTCAACTTCTTGGAGATGCCATGTCAAATAAACAATTGATTTGAAAAGCAATTCGATCTCTTTCTTCAAAGTTTGACATAAAAGAACGATTTTGGAGGATACTCAAAATCTGGCAGCTATGGATTTTCATACCTTTATGAACAATTTAAAGAATTTTGAAATTCAACAGAATGAACGAAAAGGTACGAAAAATCATAGTATGTCACTGCACTTAAAATCAAAAATCCCTGAGTCTAAAAGCAGAGGATTTATTCGATGAGATAATCAAGAAGTTTATAATGCTTTGGTTAGGAAGTTCAACAAGCTTAGGTTTAGGAAAAATTCTAACAAAGGCTCTTCAAGTAACTCTAAAGGCACTAACAAGTTCAAGAAAAGTGTAGACTCTCCTGTTTCGAGTCCGGTTTTGAGTCCTGCTCAACTTAGCAAAGTTAGATGTTTTGAATGTCAAGGGTGGGGACATTATCAGAATGAATGTGCTAACACTCTTCGAAAGGAGAAAAAGACCTTGCTTGCTTGTCTCAGTGATGTGTCAGGTGATGAACAAGAAACTGATGATCCAAAAGAGAACATTGCAGCTCTGTCCTCTGTTCTGGACGTTGTTGGAAATCGATGTTTAGTCAACAATGAAAACTCAACATCGTCACAGATCCTCTTCTTTGATTATGATGATTCACGACGCATAAGAGATATTCAAGGAAATTTTTCCGACTCAAAACTCAATGTCTACTAACGCCTATTGTTTCATGGTTCGCTTGATTTGTCCGCAGATCATTTTCTTGAAGAAGAATTCACCGACGAACAAATGGTGGAAGAGTCAAACAGATGTATGAAGACCTCTCAAGGAATGGAAGAAACTTAAGAAGCTCAACAAGAGGCTCGGAAAGGAGAATGATAATCTAAAGGAAACCACCGTGAAACTTGAAGTGGAACGACACGAAAGAAGTCAACTCAAAAGGTAACCTCCGAACTTAACAGAGAAAAGAAAGTCATTGCCAAGTGGAACTCCTCTACATCTAAGCTCAACTACATGCTTGATCCGACAATGATGGTACCGCGGCCTAGATATATGTACCTTTAACTCCTCCTTTGAAAACAAGATAGGTGCAACATGCATTGCAATTTTGACTTGAATGACTCAAATGAGAAAACCGAAATGCATAATGTTGATTCTCTCTGAACTTGTCAATGCTCCTGCTGCCAAGGAAAAAGGTAATGTTGTGGAAGAGACCAAAAGGACTTTGTGTGTCAATACCGCCTTAAGATTGGTCACTTAAAACCATACCGCTTACCTATCCGAAAGATCTAAAAGGCAAGATAGAAAACATGTGTGTGTGTGGGGGGGTCAAGATCGAATGTGTCAGATCTAAAAACAGAAAAATCAAAAGTGTCGATTCCAAAATCGGTCACTTAGTCGCTTCGTTGTCAATGAAAATCCAATGTCGAGTCAACATCGACATCAACAAAGGTTCCGTTCCAGAAATCTGAGTCCAATTCTTACCATGTCGCTCTAGTCGAAAGAAAAGCCTCTAGAACTATGAGAAATACTAGAGAAAAGATAAAAGAGTTTGACTCCTAGGAGAAGATTGTCTGCAATGTTGCTTTCTCGTTGCTACCTCTCCTAACAATGCAGGAAAATGGTACTTTGACAGTGGATGCTCACGACACATGACAGGAATCTTAAGTTATATGTCTAACTTTGTCTCTCAAAGAACCGGAAAGGTAACTTATAGTGGAGGTTACAAGATTCAAATACTTGGAAAGGGTATGTTGACCCTCAAGGTGTTCAACTTGAAAATGTTCTTTGTCAAGGACTTACTGCTAACCTTCTCAGTGTCAGCCAATTGTGTGATGATGATTTAAAGGTCAAATTTAACAAGCATTCTTGCAAAGTTTACACTTGTAGGGAGAAAGTTGTTGTGATGACAGGTACTAGATCCACTGATAACTGCTATGTGGTGGCTGATCCCCACAAATGCATCAGGGCAAAAGATGATGAAGTCGTGACTTCAGATAAGAAACTTGGCCATGTAAACTATAGGAACATGGAAAAGCTCATCAAACTGGATGCGGTTAGAGGATTGCCGAAGCTATACGATGTCGGGAAGCAGGTATGCGGTGACTGCCTAAAAGGTAAACAAACTAGAGCTGTGCATACATACCTACAATCTGAAGGGCAGAAATTAGGTACATCCAATTGCTTCGAACTCTTACACATGGACTTAATGGGACCAATTGAGGTAGAAAGTCTAGGTGGTAAGAGGTACATCTATGTCATAGTTGATGATTTCTCTCGATTTACTTGGGTAAGTTTTTTAAAAGAAAATTCTGAAACTTTTGATTCCTTCAAGAAACTGCATGCTAGGTTTAGTAATCAATTTGCTACTATTGTTCAACGCATTAGGTCGGACCATGGTAGGGAATTTGAGAATCAAACCTTTGCTGATTTTTGTCAAAATAAAGGAATTTTTCATAAGTTTTCTGCACCCAAAACTCCACAACAGAATGGAGTGGCTAAGAGAAAGAATCGTACCCTACAAGACATGGCAAGGGTTATGTTGAGTTCCATGAACCTTCCAAAAGATTAGGGTCAAGTAAATACAATTGTCACATAATAAATAGAGTCTACCTTAGACCAGGAACTTCAACTACTCCCTATGAGATTCTTAATGGAAAGAAGCCTAATCTTAAGTACTTTCATGTGTTTGGGTGTGCTTTCTATATTCTCAATGATAGAGAACCTTTAGGCAAGTTTGATGCTAAGAGTGATAAAGGCATCTTTGTTGGTTATTCTCTTAATAGCCATGCATATAGGGTGTACAATTCAAGGACACAAACTGTTCAAGAATCTGTTAACATTACTTTTGATGACTTTGTGTCCTTTGAAAACAAAGAAGATGAGACAAGTAATCGCACTGTAAAAACAGATTGTTGAACCGTAAATGTACTAAATCGATGCGTGTTCAACTGATTTCCCACCATCGCCGCCGAGAAGATGGAGTCAATGTTGATCACAATGTTGACTCAACATTGCGCCCAACATTGCAGGGGGAGAGCTCATCAGATGAATCTGTCTCTGAAAAGGAAGATGAACCTGCTCGAACCGACAAAGGTTTCGATTCCATCAGACGTGATCCACCCCCAAGGATTCGCAAAGATCACCCAAGCTCGCAAGTCATTGGTGATCCAAGGGGAAGAATGACTCTTAGGGGAAATACCAGAAAGAACTACAAGGAAATGATAAGTAATGCAACCTTGTGCCAAACGGTAAGTTCTTCCTGTTTTGTCTCACTTACTGAACCTAAGAATGTGAAAGAAGCCTTAAAAGATGTGTATTGGATAGAGGCCATGCAAAATGAATTGCACCAATTTAAAACCAATGAAGTTTGGTCCTTAGTGCCTCGTCCTCTAGAAGTGAATGTCATAGGAACAAAGTGGATCTTCAAAAACAAAAGTGATGAAAATGGTGTAGTTGTTAAGAATAAAGCTCGTCTAGTTGCACAAGGATACACTCAAGTAGAAGGAATAGATTTTGATGAAACCTTCGCTCTTGTGGCTAGATTAGAATCCATTAGACTTCTTCTTGCTATATAGGTGCTTTAAACATTAAACTCAAGCAAATGGATGTTAAAGGAGCCTTTTGAATGGCTATATCGATAAAGAAGTTTATGTGGAACAACCTAAGGGCTTCAAGATCCAAGTCACCTAATATGTGTATAAACCTAAAAAGGCCTCAGATGGTTTGAAGCAAGCCACCCGTGCATGGTATGCTCGATTAACTGACTTCCTAGTTGATTTTGGTTTCAAAAAGGGGAAGGGAGATCAAACATTGTTTATCCTTAGAAAAGGACAAGATCTGTGCATTGCTCAAATATATGTTGATTATATTGTGTTTGGCTCAACTAATCCTCTATGGTAGACCAGTTTGTGAAAGCTATGACAGGTACCTTCGAGATGAGTATGATAGGAGAACTCAGCTATTTCCTTGTACTTCAAATTCAACAGAAGGAAGATGTCCTATTTCTGTCCCAGAAAAAGTACACGAAATCTGATCAAGAAATTTGGGCTCGAAAGTTCCAAACCGTGTAGTACTCCTATGGCTACATCGGTGAAGCTAAGCAGAATCGATGTTGGGGAGGATGTTGACCCAACATTGTATAGATCAATGATTGGAAGTCTTCTGTATTTATCTATCAGTAGACCAGATATCATGCTCTCAGTTTGCGGGTGTGCCAGATATCAATCCAACCCAAAAATCCCCCATTTAACTGTTGTTAAGAGAATCCTCATATATATATCAGGAACTGTTAATCTAGGATTATGGTTTGCATGTGATACAAACACTAATCTAGTGGGATTTAGTGATTCTGATCAATGGTGATCTAGATGATAGAAAATCCACTAGTGGAGGTTGCTTTTATCTTGGTCCAAATTTAGTGTCTTGGTATAGCAAGAAACAAAACAGGTGTCACTTTCAACCGAATCAATATGTAGCACTGGGAGTGTGTCTCAACTAGTCCGTTGAAAAATATGTTGCATGACTATGGTCTACAAAGTGCTACCTTCCGATGTTCTGACAACCTTAGTGCCATACATATTTCTAAGAACCCTGCTCAAAGACTCTCGCACTAAGCACATAGATATTAGGCATCATTTCAGGGACTTGGTCAATAAGCAAGTGATCGACATAGAAGACATAGACACAACAAATCAACTTGCGTATATTTTACCAAACCCTTAGATAGTGAGAGATTCTTCGCCTTCAAGATCTCTCATTCAGGTTTCGGTGATTATCATTGTTGAGTACCAATGTCGACTCAACATCACGGCCAACATTGGAAAATTAAAATAAGTGATGTTGTTTTCTTTGCTTTTTAGTTCTCCGTGTGTTTCGTTCTCGCTCAAGATCGGTCTATGGTCGTTTGGTTTGTAGCTTAAGCAGGATGCTTAGGGTTTCAAAGGTCGTTTGAAACCAAGGTTGAAAGGTATCGAGTCTCCCGTGTGTTTGCTTTATGTAAAACCCACTTTTTGCGCTTTTTTTGCTATCTTTACTGCACTGACTCACACTTGATGTTGCCTCCGTCCTTTATGCTTAATAAATCTAATGAATTATGATAAAAGGGCTCAAGTGTTTCACGAGGATCGTGTTGTGTGTTTCAAATACTATCCAGATATCGACGTGGCCAATGTGTCATATGTCGTGAGGGTTGATGGCCTGTACTGGAAACCGACACGCACAAAAGTGCCGATTCTCGTAATACTGCTGGTTCACTTTCTGAGTACCAAATTACCCAATGTGGTCAAATGAGTGATCTTTATGCCATGAGACGGTGTTTGCTTAACTCCGATAGGCTTCGCTTTGGAGGATTCATACGTGTTCCAATTATTCGACACGGTTCACGGTCTCATGGTCACCCCCACTCAAACTTATGCTAATTGTTCAATTTACTTTTTGAGGCAATGTCAGTGTATTTCTTTGGTATTCCTTTCCTTCGCTTTGCTCGCAGACAAGAGTGTTAATCGAATCTGCACATTTTGACACTTGGTTTCCTGGCTGACTTACATTAAGAGTGGTCTGATTTTCCGATGTTGTCATCAATGTTGAGTCAACATTCAAGTCAACATTGACTGTGCATGAAGTACTGTTTGCTTAATTGTTGTGTATTCTGTTATTTTTGTGTTTCTTTTCTGTGTTTGGGTTTGAGGGGGAGCAGGTCTAAGGATTTCCTGGGTTGTTTTTGGGTCTCTACTTTCCTGTTCTTGCTTTTCAAGTCACTGTCTTTAAAATCAAGAGTTTTGGTCAACCTTCCTAGGTTTATCTGTTTATCTGATTACTTTGACTCGACGGATAACTGTTTTATTTGCAACTTTAATTCTTCATTAACAGTTGTGCACATGTTTCTTGTAGCTTTGATATACATTTGCAGGACCTCTTGAAAAGCCCAACCAACCCGTGAAACTCCCTTCCTCGTTAACACAAAAAAAAAATTACAGTTTTCTTTTTCGGCCTTTTTACTGTAACCCTCTTACCCCTCATCTTTTTACCCTAATTCATCCGACATTCTCCCGCCCAACTCTCCTTTCTTCTCCACACTTCCGAGCTCAACCACCACCAATCTCTCCAATGGCGCCTCCTAAGATTTACCCTGATCCCCTGAGAGTGAAAGTTTACCCGGAACCCCTGAGAGTAGAACCACCAAACTTTGTCATTCCAAATTCCTCCGATTCCTCTGAATCGAATCCTCAACCATCCCCCATTGAAGTCTCTTCCGATTCCAGCACGGCGGCTTCCTTTCAATCAGCGGCCGACACATTTTCCAAAGCCCAATCTCCGCGTAGGATTACTTTTGGGTCCTTCCACTTGAATGAAGATTTCCAACACATTACTGGTGGATCGACTGCAACCGCTCGAAGGAATGCCCCTCCTGTGCCACCATCGTCTTTTGGCTCACAATCTCAGGCTGAAGACATTGGGGAAAATTCCGAAGAAATGGGCCAAGCTGATGGAAAAATGGATATCGACCAACCTTCTGAGTCTGGGTCGCAAATGAACAAGTCTCAGGGACATGATGAGAGTGATTCTGCTGATACAAAGGGATTAGAGGAAGAGACTTCCGATTCTGTCTCTGTAACCCTAGACAGCTCTCAGGCCGATGATGAGGTACAAACGTTTTCTGATTAAGAGGGTTTTGCATACAGCTTGAATTTCTTTCTATTGTCTGATCTTAAGAGGTTTGATGAGTTCTGTTTGCGTGCTGTGGATGAGGAACGATTGATTGATGAATGTGTGTTTGAGAAAATGAATTTGCTTGATTTTCTGCAAACTAGAAATTTGCTCTATTCTGTTACTCACTTGGAACCCTATGTTCCTGCTGTGGTGAGGGAATTGTTTTGCAATATCTCGAAGGGTTTTGGTGAAAGTGAGTCTCCTAAGTTTCACAAAGTTTATGTTCGTGGCAAAGTGTATTCTATTGATGCGAAACTTGTGAACGAATTAACGCATAGGGATCCCAATATAGTGGAAACACCGACAAAGGTCAATGGATGATATTGCTTGTGAACTAACCTTGAATAGAGTGACCAAATGGCCAAAGAGTGGTTTACGTACAAGTCGTGTTCCTCCTTGATTTCGCCTGCTTCGACTTAGCTTGTATAATCGGTCCTTCGCCTAATCAGTAACATCTCGAGTGAAGAAGTCAGTACTTATGTATAGACTCAAGATGAATTTGGAGGTTAATCTTGGAGAACGGATGGTGCAACACCTTGAGAGATTCGTAAACAAGGGGGACAGGCCATTTGATCTTACCTCTACCATATATGGAGTGTCAGTCGCATGGTTTTGAAGCTAGGATATGGAAGTTCTCAAGGGAGATTTTAAGAAACTTGGTGTGAATAGGCAACTCCTTGAAACTATCCACAAGACTTGTGACTTGCCCCGGTGAATCCAGAGGCTACGATGACACACACCACCATCCTACTAATCCCATCAGGCTCGATGATGTCAAGAAGAATTTCGCCAATGTCGACCACAATGTCGGTCAACATCAGCACCTAGCATTGCTTCTCTTTCTGCAGGATCCCTCACTGATCAAGACAGGATACTGCTGGCTCAAATTCAGGCACTGGATGATCAAAATGCCGTCCTTCAAAGCCAAATTGCCGTTCTTCGAGGCCAAGTTGCAAAAAATATGGAGATTCAACAAAACTTGATCTCTTTCCTTTCCTCACAGAAAGGGGGAGATTAGTCTGCTTATTTTCTTAACAGTAGTTTTTTGTCTGTTGTTGTTTATGTTTAAGTATTTTGAACTCCTTTCATTTTGGACTGTAACTTAAGACAGGAATCTTGGTAGTATGTATTCTTTTGGCTATGTATGATCTAAGGGGGGGAAATTAAGGGGGAGTTCAGTTACTTGTCAACTGTTATAATCATTCTTATTTTGTTTAGGTTTTGTGACGAAAGGTGAAAATTAAGGGGGGAGATTGAAAGTGCAAGATATTTCACTTCGTTTGTAATTCAACCTTTCTAACATAACCGGTTCAATATTTGTGGTTGTTTGTGAATGATTATTTTGCAGAAAATAAGAAGCATGACGTAGAGATAGTCCATGGGCTAAACCGAAGAATAGGCGTGATGGGCTTAAAGGGAAGGAACGTGTGTTGCTGTAAGGAAGCTGCCATAATGATTCAAGGAAGAATTTGATGCTATAAGGAAAGTGAGATTTAAAAGAGATTGATATATAGAAGACTCCTTATACTGTTGAACACAAGAAAGGCAACCTTCCTAGAGAATCCAAGTTGGTTTCGACTTGGGCCAGCCGTATCTTCCAAGAATCTGACTTTCGTTCATTATATATATTGGAAGAAGAAGCTGTGCAAGTCGCCTTTTGGAAGAACAAAAAAGAGAACATTATATGTTTTAGGCGTCTTGTTTTACTAGACTTTTATTTCAGTGTTACTTGTGAGTGTTCTCTAAAGATTGAGAATTACTCTAGTATCATTGAACTAGAATAGGTTTTTCTTGTCTGTTCTAGGTCTAGTTTTCCGTAAGTTTAATCAATCGTCTGTGATTGATTTAAACTTCTTTTTGTAATTCTACTTTTCATATCTAGTAGAAATTTCGCCTACGGCACCGTCGGTATTTTTATATACCGGCTTGATTAATTTTGTGTTCGCTTATTCACCGCACTTTACAGAGTTGTGTTGATCACAGTTCACTGTTGTCGTAGTTTGGTTGAACACTGTTCACTATTGTCGTAACGGTGTTGACTCAACATCAATAGTCAATATCGTTCAAAACTGTCCAGAAGTACCAATCCCGGTCCTACAGTTTTAACACATTTGTATCAGCAAAGGCTCGAGTCCCTTCATATTGACCAAGCACTAAAAGCCAGTTTGTTCTTCAGCTATCGTATTACATCTCGCTTACTCACAGCATGTGTCTTGCTTAGTATTTCGTCGTTTGTACACTCCACTTCAAATTATGTATCTTCTATGCTGCAGGATTGAAAATTTCTTGATCGGGCGGTGTCCTACTACCGATTAATGATGCAGTGGATAGGTGGATTAGCAGGTGGTTTGGGAATGTTTTTGCCACAACCTTCCATGGAATTTGCTTGCATCGAGCACTTCATGGAAGATACTATGAGCTTTCTTAAATTTCCTCCGAAATTCTTTAACCTTTCGATGTTGTTATTCTGGTGTGTTTAAATCTTTCTTTGTTTTTTTTTCCTTTACTTTTTGTTCTTGCTCCTTTGTCAGGGGCGAATTTAGGGGGAGCACGAGGTAGCACGTGCTACCCCTCGATTTTTCAAGTGAAAGTACTATTATACCCCTATGCAAATGTATTTGAATAAACTGAACAAATAATGTTTTACACAATAGAAGTTATAGTTATTAGTTGTGGCCTAATGGTGATTGTGTTGAGCATAAGTCCTCTCCTTTTTTGTTGGTAAGGGTTCGATTCCTATCACAAACATTTTTTTTTTTTTCTTTTTCTCATTTCCTATTTCATGTGTTCTCTTCTCTTTTGATTTTATTTTTTAATTTGCAGGAATCTTTTCACTTTTCTCCTTAAATCAACTACACTATTTCTTATTTTTCTCTTTACTCCCAAATTTTCATGTTTTCCTTTTCATTTTTTGCTTTATTTTTTAGAATCCTTTTCATTTTTTTTCTTCCTTCTCTTTTAATTTTGCGCCATTATGTAAGATGCTACTATGTCCGTTACTAAGTTCTCATTTCGTTATCTTAATTGCTTGTTATATATTCCTTTCACCACAAATTAATTTTAAATTATATTGAAAACTAAATAGAAATTATTTATTATAATTATCGGACTTTTAATATAATAATGTTAATAATAACTTATGTATTAATTATGATAAGCTTATGGTAAAATGAACTATTTAAAAGTTAAAAAAGTGCGAAACTTATTTACGTAAAAATGTACAATTGACAAAAGGAAAAAGAACAATAAAATTAAAAGAGATGCAAAGGTTACATAATTAGCAAAACGGAACACTACAATAAAAGCTTTATAATTTCAAAAATATACTTCTTATAAATAATTTTTATTGAATAAAAAAATTTTATTAATAAACATTCAATATTATTTCACAAATGATATTGTGCTACCTCTCATATAAATTCTCGTCACCGCCCTTTGTTTTTCTTTTTTGGGGGTATAGGGTTCTTATTATCTGCATGCATGGGTGCATTATGCACCTAATGCTCTCTTTTTGACAGGATGACTGTATGAGCTTCATCATTATATTCATAGCAAGTCCGAGTATATTAAAACCCACTCCTCAGATA
This sequence comes from Plantago major, assembly GCA_026545765.1. NCBI lineage: Eukaryota > Viridiplantae > Streptophyta > Magnoliopsida > Lamiales > Plantaginaceae > Plantago > Plantago major. Next base: position 101,659 of record JAIFAC010000279.1, on the reverse strand, counting down.
TTCCATGCTTACAGTCCTTTGTTGTTGGAGGTCAAGAATATCACTTATCACCGTTAGGACCACCTTTTCTTGCTTCTAACATGATTACCTCAATGTTTCTCAACTAATTTGTGTTTACAGCGTCTCAAAGGAGATTAGAACGTTGTTTGAAAATCACTGAGTTGTCACGCCAATATCTTGTGAGGAGTCTTCTGAAGTTCTATGTTGATAGTGAATCTGCATTTTCACACATATGCACACACTCCGGTAATTGTTTCACACACATTTTCACACACTCCGGTAATTGTTTCACAGGCATTATCACACACCGGTAATTGTTATGTGTTCTCAATTTTGGATTTGGGTACAAGAATAGAATTACAAATTTCACTTGTATAAAGTGCAGTTTATAAAGTGTATATGCCTGTCCCTGGCTATTGGGCTTTACTTCTGTTTAATTGTACAGTGCCTCTTTGGTTCTGTACTCCGCTGTTTTGTTAGTTTAAATACGCACGAGAGTAATATTTGATTGCTGATGTTTCTTATCGTGATCAATTGTAAATTACATTTGTAAGACTACTTGTGAGTTCAAATACTTATCTGAGTTATGTTTATGACCCTTTTCCAGGCCCTGGCAAGGTTGCCACCGCCACTCTATAGTCGAACTCCTAGTATTTATGGAACTTGCCTAGTCACCATAATGCCTGGAAAAGGTTAGCGTTACTTTATCATTAAATATTTTGCATGTGGTTGTTCATGTTTCAAGGATAATAATACTCAAAATACTGTATTCTGCTACAGATTGCGAAGGAGGAGGAGAAAAAGGTTTATCTTAAATTTTTGAACTTTTTGGTCAGAGATGTTAAATACCATTTGGAAGAAAGTTTCAATAGAATCCTGTAATTAAAAACTGGAAGCTAAGATGGAAGACCATATTCCCGTAGAAAGCAGGAGAAGATTCGTCAGCTGCTTAGACTCTGAGAAGAGGGTTAGTATGCACTTGGTTTACGTTGGTATTTTATCCACTTGAATGCTTATTTGCATGCCTTTGCTTGCTGCATATAGGAAGTGAGATCTGCTATGATGGTTGCAAATGGAGAAGTCCGTTTGTTGTTGTTCACTTCTGAGCAGATTATTGCTCCTTTTCTATTACCAGAGAATGTTCGTACATTCCTTTTGATAAGTGAGCTTCTCATCTTGCAGAACATAATTCTCAATCCATATTTATTTTTTTCTTCAGGTCGAAGCAGTTGCGCGTCTGCTCAATCTTGTTTTACTACGACTAGTGCAGCCATCGCGAGGGATAGTTCATTCAATGAACAGGTACTTGGGGAAACCAAACCATATTCAATTGAATTTATAGAACATTCGAGCTAATTACCTTTATTTTTTATACCCCTAGCTATTTGGAAATGCAGCCAGGGATAGAAAAGAAGAGTTTATTGCCCTTGGAAAAAGAGCTAGAGCCGTTGCGTTGGAGGTGGCGGCTCTTGGAGACATCCCAGAAAGATTTCTTGACCCAATTGAGGTAGGTAAATCACGAGTTGCTAGTAGAACTGTAGAAGTTATGTATAAAAACTGGTCTGCGCACGTACACAGTCTATTGACCTGCCAATGATATTTGTTTGATTTCAGTGCACACTAATGAGGGATCCTGTAATGTTGCCTTCCAAACGGACTATTATGGACAGACGAAGCAGCCTCGTTTTTCAATCAAATTTCATCGAATCGAATCGAATCAATTGAAGATAAAATACTCTATTTCAAAAAGTTACATTTTATTATTATGTCAATCGCTTCAGGTTGATTAATATTTCATTTAAACGATATTAATAAATAAATTATTAAAATTATATAATGAAAATTCAGTAATTAAATTTTTATTATATGATTTTATTAAATTATTTACTATTATCGTTTATGAGTAATTTGTGATCAAACTCGAAGACAATGATTGCCAAAGCTCAAATGTAACACTTTCTCTAAATGGAGTATAACTAAGCAGAATCGAATCAACTAAATGAGCTAATCGAAGTAATGTAGCTTTATCCTAAGTCATCTCTTAAATGATAATGTATAATATCGCCCTTTCCCTACAATTCTCTCCTATTTTATGACTCCCAAATCCCATCCTAAATTCTCTCCCTAAATGTTTTAAGCTTCCCATCTTATGTTTGAAAAGTTCAGGTCCCCTATTTTATCTTGACAAAGAAGTGCTGCATGTATTTGATTTAATGCTCGGTGCAATATTTGATTTATAATATTCATCCTTGTTTTGGTTGTTATATATAACTTGAAACATTAATTATTTTTCAACAAAATATTTTTTGAGTGAGTGTAAAAGGTTAATATCCTTAAGTACGAGAAAACCACTAATGTTTATGCACATAAAATTTTAATGTCCTATGATTAAATACTCTATCCGTCTTGAACTACTTCAATTATATATAACTGAATTTACTCGTAAACTATCATGGTAAATCATTTAATAATATCATATAATGAAAATTTAAGGAGTGAAGTAATATTTATAAGATTTAACCATTATCGTTTTAAAGTAATTTACTCGTAAACTATCATGGTGTTGTGGTTAGTCTATAAATTTTAGAATGGAGGAGGCTTTTTACTCATTTAATCCACACATTAGCTCTAAAAAAAATTATTTAGCCCATGATTAAAAATATTCCTGAATCCGCCCCTGGTTTCAAGTAGTAGTAGTTTAACCAACACTTCTAACAACCAAATTTGAGCCTGGAAGATTTTAAAAGTGTTAATGAATACACCTCAGCTCTATACAACATTACGGCTGACTCCAATTATGTGAGGAAATGGTTTCTGACTTCGATATGCTTGAAAAAACATATCAAACATTTTCCCCCGCGAATATGCTATTGATGCAAGGTTATCGTAACTAAGGATTTACAAAATATTCGCAATTAATCGTGTATATGAATGCTTCTAGATAAAATTATTTGAAGAAAAACATAGGTAATTAAGCAGGTTAAAGGCTTGGTAATCGAAAAGGATTTTACTTTTTTTTCCTTGCAACACATTCACACTTCATGCTAATAATTGATATTCGTTTTTGCACCATGTAAGATTCTCATAAATGAAGTCAAACCGTTTGATTGATAACCAAATTAACCAAATTATTAATTTGGAGTCGTAGAAAATATACCCTTGGAACTAAGTTTGTATAAAGCTAGCCCGAAATTTGAGAGAATTTAAAGTCATTGAAATTGTTATTCATATCGATAAATTGTACCTTCTTTTTCTTTTTTTTATAATTTATCTATAAGAACTTTATATATGTTGTGTAGGCTAGCATATTATCTATAGAGCAGCTTATAGGAAACCATGTCAACCTAAATTGTCTAGTCTTAATCGAGTTGTCGAACACTGTTGGAGTATCATCCTTTTCAGGATTCATATAGAGAGAGTAGAAGTTTCAAAGACTCTTAGTCGAGGTGTCCGTACCCACTCAACTCCTTGGGTGGGTAACCCAAAAGGTTGCGTAGGTATTCACATCAAGGTTATTTCAACTCCTCGACCTTCGCAGGATGCGCACTTCTTCAGTGCCATCATCTTCTGTGATGGTGGAATTATTGCAGAATTCCAACACATCTTCAGTGGAAGTGTGTGTGGGTTTTGCAGAGCAAAACTGCTTGATTTTTACCTTTTCAAGTAAATCAAGTCCACGCTTCACATCTGCTTGGGTCTTTGCAGCACCAAGCAAGTATTCATCGACAAGTACTCCTCCCTAGGTTCTAGAGTGTAGCATATCTTCAGACCAAAGCTGATAGTATGCTTGGGCTCAGCAAGATCACCTTTCACTACAGGCTCAAAGCCTTAATGTTTGTCAACAAACCTCAGAAAGATGTACTTCCCCCAGTTGAAGGGCTCATCTCTGTCCTCCAGAGTGTTGAGGAATGACATCATTCCCCATCTTTCCATGTTGATCTAGTCAGCTCCACCATGATTTGTATCACAGCACCTATGCAATATAAGGGCGATCAAATCCCAGGGAACAAGATGTCTTATCAGGAAGTGAGTGTTTCGAACTTATGGGGGAGTTTGAATCATCTTTTGGGCAACTTTTCTTAAAGAGTATGGAATTTTGTGCCTTAGGGTACCAAGAAACCAGATTATCTCTTAAATTTAAATTTATCCTACCCTCAAAGATCTTCTTTTCTTTTAATTTTCATGTTTATGCACTAATCTTGTGTTTCAAGGTTGTCTTTTACATATTTATGTCTTCAAGTTCTACTTAACTCGATATCAAGAGAAGGCGCAAGACACAAAAAAGCCTATGTGCCTGGCCTAGCACTTCAAACCCATTACTTATCCTAATCTTCCAGCAATAAGCCTCACTCCTCTATTCCTAGCCGTGTCTCACTTCTTCCCTCTCAACACTGGTCCATCAACGAATGATGAATGATGGTGAGGTCTTACTTTCCTCACAAAAAGGGGAGAGTAATGTTAGAGTTATCTACTTTCTCTTAACTTATTTTGAACAATCTTATTCTGGATTGTGTGTCTTGAACTAATCTACAGGTTGAGTTTTGTGATGAAAGACAAAAATTGGGAGAATATAAGTGTTAAGTAACGGATGTCGTCTTAACACTGACCGGTGTTGTCAAAACACCAGGTGACTGTCTTCTTCCACATTTGATAGTTTTGTCTTTATTCACAAACTAATGAGTACATTACTTAATAGCAAAACGTATGACTATATGCGTGAATCGGAATTGTCCGGATAAAGAGAATTGTTTTTTAATCTTGAAGTCTGTCCTGCTCCTATATTTGTGAACTAACTAGTCTTTCTTATATTAAGGGGGTGTGATATCTCGTAAGTTAAGTCTGAATAACTAGTTAATTTATAATATTAATCTGCACTAACATCCATGGTTGATTAGTGTTAAGAAAAACAACATGGGGGAGAATGAAAGTGCATGAGTTGTGATGTGGTATTTTCACAACACCAGCCAACAACACTCTACTTCTGAACTTATGTTTTTCGTATGTTATTTTTATATTTTGCCTTTATTCACCTTAGTTCAGTTCCACGATTTTAGTTTGATTTCTACATGATTTTTAATAGGTTAAACGAGTCGAGGTTGATTGCGAAAAAAGAGTTTGAGCTTGTTTAGGAAAGCAAATCACTTTGAAAGAGTTATTTCCTTAATGGATTATGTGAGAATCTTTGAAGAGTAAATGTAAGAGATATCTTAGAAGATCTCCTATTATGATTAGAATATCTCAAGGCTTGATTTTGATGCATCCTTGGTGGGGATTACCTTCTAGCGATTGATGAATAACTTATATATACAACCAGAAGTTATTCCATTGATTACGTGAGTTTTGAGCCGTACTCAGAGTGTATTCATAACACCTCACATTTTTCAACTATTTTTCTATGATTTTTCTAGTGATCTTCTTGATTGGTTCATAGTTAGATTACCATATTGGAATTGGTACTGATTCAAGTGCTTATTCAGGTGCCTTGTGGCTTGGTGGATTAAAGATATATAATCTTCTAGAAACTTACATCTTGCTCATCATATTCCTGGCACTTAGAAACTGCTTAGTGTTAGTCTCATTGGTGTTGTGACTACACAAGTCACTACACGCTCAATTCAAGATATTAGAGACACTATAATAGTGTTCTTTGGTGTTCTGGATGCACTGATCCATAAACTACCAAATTCCGGTCCACACATTCTCACTAAACATCAGATGTTTTATGATAGACAAAACATAATGATGTGAAGGTGTACTTCCATAAGGGACATCATTGACAAGGGAGTTGTGAAGGCTCTGAAGACATGATTCTGAAAATACCTCAAGCTATTTAACAAAGCCTATAACAATTGGAAAATAATGTTAGTGCATTGAGTTGATGGGAATGTGAAGAAGGGCTCTAACTTAGAGGAGCTGATTGGAGACCAAGAAGATTGAGCTAATGTGGAGATTTGTTGGGATATAGCTTAATAATTGGTATAAATATCTTACCAATGATTTGAACCATTCGCTAGACATCCACATAACATTCAATTCTTGTTCTCTTAAGAGAGTTGTGAGATTATTAGGGTTCGTAAGGGACTATTAGCATATTGATCGATTCTCATTTGATTTTTGGAATTTATACTTGTGGATTATAATAGTGAACGTTGTTCGACATAGCTTCCTGTGCATGTAGATTACATCATTGATCAAAGCACATAATTCTAGTTTTCTCTGATTTTTGTTCTTCGATTGATACATTTATTGTGATTGATCTTTCTAATTGTTATTTTTGTTGGATCGGTGAGTGTGGACATTGTTCGTTGATTTGTAAATCCATAATACCGACAAAACTCAACTGCTGGCTTCTTAAATAGAGCTTGTTAATTTTTTAGAATGGAAACAGACTGTAAAAGCAGAGAACCCAGAAAACCTTGAGGCGTGATATCACTTTACGAAAAACAATATTTCCAGCACTGTGGAAACTTGTTCTCAGGATACAACAAGACTCGAGAATTCGAATGAGAAAGTGCAGATGAGAAGTGAGTTTTCCTTATGCATGAACTCTGTATTTATAATGGAAATTGTGTCTGTTCGTAAATACACAACCATTTAGAGAAATCGATAGAGTTTCAAACGGTCATGTCTATCCAAACAAATTTCGGACAGAGACACCTTTTCGATTTTTCTGAAAGTAATTTTCGAATTTAAACAAATAAAACCATATCTAAAAATTAACATTTGAATTGAAAGTCAAGCCCCAAGCTCCCCATCGTAGACTTGTAAATTTAATTTATAAAGCCGATACACTAAATCCACTTGTAAAGCCCACCACTAGACCTTTTCCATCATTATTTCTATTATGCGAAAAGTTATATACCTTTCAATCATCTTTCACTTTATTTCCACGTGGGATCTTTCTTCTTTATCTCTTGTACACAAAATAACACAAAATATTAAGAGTGCTTTCATCAATATAGTAAAGAATCAGACAATCAATTTCAGTCGCTTATAAAGAATTCTGTCCGTCACACCTTATCTTACGAAAATGAAAAGGAAAGCTAATAGTACATGTAATGTCAAATATCCAAGATCTTCATGGTCCTATAACATTCTCAAACATCTCCCATCTCCTACATACCATCTCAAGTGGAAGAAAATCCCAAAACAAACAAAAATGCTACACAGACCGTTAGAGAAGTAAATACAAATCACCGTAACTGAACTCATCTAACTGCGTAGCTTCAATCAAACATCAACAACAGCTTCAATATAAAATCAACAACCAACAAAGCCGCACAATGATTGCATTTAAAGCCTCTCACAACCCAGTAATGAAAAATCCCAGTGATCGATCACAAGTATTGTTGTTGAATTCTTGCTCGATTATCTTCCCACCACGTTCTCGCATGCATTTCTCCAAACCTTTCCCGGCTGCATTCATCAGTTTATGTTAGACATGAAAAACATATTTCTGCTTGAATATAGAAAAGAAAGACACAAGGGTTTGATTGCTTCTCTGCAGAAAGGTGAATTCGCCACACATCGCTATGGATTGTTGAACCTTATGAGGCATATAAATACATCAAACCTAGCCCCCCAAGAGGCTTTTTATATATCAGATACAGATAAACCCTTGTTTGGCCATGCTAAAACATTTGAGCATGTCTTGTAGAATTCCTTACATTGGAAATGTGTGACTCAACAAGTAAAATAACACCAAACACTTAACCGGCCAGCCGTGCAAGTTTATAATGATGTTAATGAACTGCTATGATTCCTAATGTTTGAGGAAAGATCACTAAAATGTTTCTCAAAACTTGTGGGACTTTCGGTGCTCAGGCAAACTGCAGATTCTCCCGAACAATTACTCCAAATGTAAACTCCAGTAGAAAATAGTTCTTAGCATTTAGAATTTTTATTCGAGTAGGTTAAGAAGGAATCACAAACCTAAACCGCACTCTTCTGAGTTCTCGAGCACCTCCTGGCAAAGCTCGGATAGTAATGTACACCCCAGGCTCGTCTTGCTCGACCCACTCAGACTCTAGATCACTGGCATTGCTCATCGAAAGCTCCCCAGAGTGCTCCATCTCCCTTGAAGAACTTGAACGTGCAGAAGCATCAATAGATGATGTCTCGGTTTTCGCAGCACTGATGGTAGAGAGTTTTGGGGTTGAATCATGAGCAACCGAATCACAGTAATGACGAGAATTGACTGGGTGCTGCTCGAGTGAGTCTGATGAAGCATAACCGGTCCCTGTCGGCCGATTGGAGCGGCGGGGTTGTCGCTCTTTGCTCAATGGAGGTGTCACTGGGCTTTCCTCTGTTGATTCGAGTTTCGAGTTCTAAGGACAACGAGTATTAACATCAATTTTCAAACAGGGAAATCATATATTGCAGATCACATGTACATGAATCGTTGTATTTACAAATGTAATAAAAGGCTGGAAATGTTTCCCAAATTATTGGAAACCTTATGCAAGAATATGGACTGATAATAGTTGTAGTATATTAAAGAAGGCTAAAACAAGTTCCTATCAAAAGAGTACAGAAAATTTTGTATTTTCATTTTGGGCACGAAAAATAAACAAATGTTTTCAAGGCTTCCAATGGAATAGTAAATAAATGACACCAGTAGTATCAAAAATATTACCTCATCTTCCGATTGAGGTGGAGTGGACAGTGGTACAGCATGATGGTTCAGCCGCTGGACATTGTACAGTTCCACTACTTTATCGTAGTTCCCAGCCCACCATTGCTGAGCTTGCCACTTGTTAAAGATTTCTCGGCTGCAAAAACAACAGCAGAAAAGAAATTAGAACATTCGACTTTCCCCCTTCGACTGAAGATATCAGAAATCACTCTAGCAATAATTATGCATTTGTCACACAATTCTTCAATTTGATTTGCAGGAGAAGTCAATAATGGTTAGTACACGAAAAATCTAACTTCTAACAAGAAGCCACATTCAATGTCCTTTTCTTAAGGCAGGAAATACAAAAGAAAGCCGACAGTAGTCAATTAAAGATCCCAGGGTAAAGAAAAGATTCGCCAACATATTTTTGCATTTGAAATGTGAGGGGAAAATAGGAGTATGAAAAGGAACGATTCTGTGATGGATAAGCAGTATCTTGAAAGTTTTGTAAAAGTGATGTTAGTGCTTTGGGATAAAAAGTTCCGGTGTGTCTGAACTCTGAAATCTGGAGCAACCTTTGCTATTTATAGATTTACGTGCTGTGTCTGAACATACATAACCCTTCAGAAATCTATGTTCAGAACATATGGATTGGATCAGGATTAATTCCATTAGATAAACACGTAAAACCAACGATCATGATTAAATGACTTTTGGTTCAAATTCAAAAAGCTCACTTTTCGTGGGTCAATTCAGTCAGTAGGATTTTGCATCTTTTTGTCCAGATTAAATACAGATTGTCCAGATCAATTTAATCAAAAGAAAATAGCGACCGTACAATTTAACAAAACTATCATGCCAAGATCGATGAGCAATGCAAAGTGCTAAATGCGCCTAACAAAAGCACTACATGCGCCCCGCCCTTTTTCTATGTGGGACGAAGTGTATTAGTATTATTTATGACTTACACTTTCCAAAACTCATATCTCATCTCCAAGGTGGGAATCATTAATTAACTATATCTTCCACTACATATCTTGAAAATCTCCCACAAGTGATGGTTGGACAAATAACATTTCCAAGTTACTCTATCTTATTTCAGTGATCTGCCCCTTTTTCACGAAAAACTAACTATAGCTTGATCTCAGTTGATTAGTCGAAAACAAATTGATAGATGATACATCCAGCTCCCTACATAGTAAGTCTGGTACACCTGCTGATTGTTTATTTGCCTCTTAAGATCGAATAGACACAAAGAGAAACGGCTGCAGTTCAACAGAAACCTAAGATACTGAAAACTATATATTGGGTGAAGCTCAACATAGATAACGTTAAAAAAAAAAAATGAGCAGACAAGATCCCTTAATGAAATCTTAAATCAGAGGATAGTATAGCAGGTGAGATGTGTCTCATCTTATACCATAAATTTTATTCAAATTCAATGTGGAAATCAAACTGTAACAGCCTAAAACAAGCAAAACAGATTGACCATTTTGCAAATTGAGTGAAACAAACTTTCACTGTATTAAGATAATTCTCCCAAAAATCGTTATCCCAAGACATTGATTTACTGTCACCCATCAACGCAATAATGTATACCAGAGTACTTCTGTACTTCAGTATTGAATTTTATTCCAATGTACAAAACTATATAAACAAGTTTCCTTTGATCAATGCATGAATACGTGATCTCTTAGCCATTCCACAACCATTTCTAAAAGATGCAATCCTGAAGTATATTGTAACGTTATAGAGCAGGTGAATGGGTGATATAGGGACATATTCCTATAACAATAGGAATTTGTTGTACCGATGACTACATTTTCAGGAGTGCTATTGAAACAATGATAACAAAATGAAGATCCCAATACCGGAAACACGAACAGCCCTAAAGGGCAAATTTAACTTTCATACATAGAATAACATCCTAATTTACTTGAACTCTATTAGGTAACCCAAGTATTAACTTCCTAATTTGTCATGAACTCTAGTCTATAGATAACTTGTCCATCAATACCAAAAGCTTATATAATTATAGTACTCTTTTGGTTCCAACTTCAATACTATAAATGAAGATTCTCTCTGCTGTCCCAGCTCAACAGGAAGTTGAAGCGGAGATGCAGTGAGTACGCTTTAATCATAATGTAGCTTTGCTGGTAACTCGACTTATTAAACTTTATGGTTTTATTCAACAAAATTGCAGTAAAAGTAAGTCGATAAATGTACAGTTCCAAGATGCGGCTTCATCAGTGCAGGTAATAGGTTAATTTGAAATGAGGAGGCAAACAAATAGAGACATTAGTGAGTTGAAAATGAAAGGTAAAGGCAAAAAGGACACCTAAGAAAGAAATTAAAGATGGCCATCAGACTTTGGCCCTTGATGATTTTTATTTATCACTTCCCTTTTTGTAGCTTTTAATTAGAAACAATACTTTTTATCAGATCCCCAAAACTAAACAGGGACCAACCCTTAACACCAGATAGATATAAATTGTGGTTCATGGGGATGGTGACCAAGAATTAAGTAGATGGACCATACTGAATAAGCCAACTGTTTGTAAAGACCCACAACTTTTTAAAGTGGTCCACCTCCATAAGTTGAGGCACTAATGTGACTTTACATCTCATTTACTTGATTCAACCACATTACTGTACAGATTAAGAAAAGACAACTGTTCACCCTACCAACTTGAAGAGAATTGATTCATCATAACGAACAAGGTGAAGCTGATTAAAAATATCACGAGACATCTCTCACAAACAAATTACAGCTTCCAGACATTTTGCAGATCCTCCACATTTGCAATTGGAACTAGGCCCACAGTTTCAACTGAATGTTGGCAGTTGATCTTACCGGGAAGCCTGACTTGTTGCGAAAAAAGTAGATTCCAGTTTCAATTGTCAAAATGAAAGTTTGTAGAAGTTTTTAGAAAGTTGGTCTGACCAACTTTTAGCTTAAAATCATCAGGCAAATTGTGTTGACACAAAAGGAGGGATTTATAATATTCTCTTGTATTGTAACTCACTTTCTTGCATTCTCTAAAGTGATACACAACACAACACAAAAGGAGGGATTTATAATATTCTCTTGTATTGTAACTCACTTTCTTGCATTCTCTAAAATGATACACAACACAACACAACACAACACAACACAAAGTCACAATCCAAGTTGTCGATTAGAGTTGTTACATTATAACTTAGTAATAGATCTATTAGTGATACCTGAAGCGAATCCTCTTGAGATCATTTCCACCATGAGGCAAGGAAACAAAGGTAATCAAGACACCCGGCTCAACCTGAGCGGTCCATTCTTTGGGCTCATCCTCCTCCATGAACACAATTGATTCCGTTCGACCACCACGGAAGCTGGTGTACCTGTACCATGGTTTAAAAGAAATATCAGCCAAACTGATTAGTAATTTTTTAAAAAAATTAAATGTTTTATCCATCACCTGAAGAACTTGACAATGCCTTGAATTTGGAGTCCACCATCTCCTTGCCTGTTCTTCTGTAGGATCCAACGAAATACCTTTCTGAGCCCAAATCGGAGTCCAGGTAATCGTGGCCCGAAGAAGAACCCGAACATGGCTTGCAGTTCTTATACGCTCCCGATGCCTTAACCGCCATATCCTTAAGCTGCACAAGTAATACAGTATTCATCTACAATACTTTACAAACAAAACATAAATAATCAAAGTAAATTTGGAACTTACTTGGGCAGTAATGGATTTGATTGCCTGCTTAGTCGAAGGAGTAGTGGCGACGTTATCCTCGTCTTGCGGCAGTGCTTCACCAAGAGATCCATTGGTGGTTAACTGCTTCGAACAGGCTATGCAAGTCAACATTTTATTTGGGAATTGGGATTGATTGATTGATTTGAAATCAAATCAAATCAAACGAATGAATGAAATCAAATCTTAGATGAGTTGTTGTAACTTGTAATTGCTGCTAGTGTAAGTTAGTGATGTGAATGAAATGGGTTTTTTGGAATGGGAATCAAGTTGGCGTTAATGGCGGAATTACAAGATGAAGAAGAAGAAGAAGAAAATATACTATAAGTACTGATAGTAGTATTTGTTTTTCTCTACCCAAGTGAAGTCACACAGCTCTGAGCTCAGCTAAATGAGGAGAACAAGAGTGAGAATCAGCTAAAGCTCTCACTCTCACACTCGCACTCTTTGTTGGTGTCAACGTGAGTGGAGTGACAGTATATTTTGTATATTTCGACCCATTCCAGGCTATTTTTTTAAGAAAACTAATGATAAAGTTGACATGATTGATTAACTGTATTTAAAACTAATGATTTTAAACGTAGATTTAGAAATTAAATAAAATTTTGCAGATTTTCAGAAACGACATAAAAGCCAGACATTACTTATTTTATTTTCTTTAACCTTTCTCATCGTATTATTACCTATAGCTTCCATCCATCCATATATTATGAAAGACAAATTGCCTAAACCTCACCAGATTCATTCAAATTCCGTAATTTTAATTAGTTACATTTTAACAAGATATATTTCAACGTTATTTTAGATGTTAATCCATATATAATTTATTAAATCTCATATAACTTTATCTAAAAATCCAAAAATATATGGAATATATATTTGAATTCACGCGACAAGACGTTAATCCATGACACCAATCTTGAATACTATTATTAATTAAATAAATTATTTTATCTATTAAAATAAAATATAAATTTATTAAATAAGAATACTAAAATTTTAAAAATAGAGTATTTATTAAATTAATTCAATCCTACGTAATTAATGTATTTTCAACCCAAGATATACATATTTCATGCTTTATTTTTGGTATGGTCAGATATATAATTTTTATTAAATCTCATATAACTTTATCTACAAAAATTAAAAATATATTAAGATATATTTGAATTCTTACAAGACATTTAATCCATGTACACCAATCTTCAATACTATTATTCATTAAATAAATTATATTATTTATTAAAATAAAGTATAAATTTATTAAATAAGATAAATGAAATAATTAAATTTAAAAATAGAACATTTATTAAATTAATTCAATCCTATGTAATTTTGTAATTAATGATTTTCAACCAAAGATATATTTCAATCGCTTATTTTTTGTATGTTGGCTACATATAGTTTTTATTAAGTCTCATATAAATTTATCTACAAAACTCAAAAATGTTTATGTTTATATTAATAGATATTTATATTTTCAATTAATATATAATCGATATTTATATTTTCAATTATACATTTTGATTCTACTATTGAGCGATTCCTAAGGGAGAGAATTTTGTTGCATAAAGTTTTGCTGTTAAACATGAGGAATCAAGCTAATGTTTTATCACTTAGATTATCAATGGGTGTTCTTATATAATATAATATAATATATAAAGTTGATGAGCTAAACCCACAGATTCATTCAAATTCCATCCATCCTACGGAAATTTTGATTCTATGGTTAAGGTAGTTTGAATAAGGAGCGAGTAGTGTTGTTGCTAAGATTATGTGAGCAATATTAATGTCAGTGACAAAATTTTATGTATTATGGTTATTAAAATGCTAAGACCATTAATAAAGTTTTTTAATAGATGATTATTATTACTATTATTATTACTATTACTATTATTATTATTGTTATTATTAATTAAATAAATCATATCATTCACTAAAATAAAATATTAATCTCATATAACTTTATCTACAAAATCCAAAAATATTTTTAATATATATTTGAATTGCCGTGACAAGATTTAATCTATGTAGACACCAATCTTGAATACTATTATTAATAAAATAAATTGTTTTATTCATTAAAATAAAATATAAATTTTTGAATAAGATAAAATGATATAATGAAATTTTAAAAATTAAAAACGACTCATTAAAACACATTATAAATAATTAATGTAGCATCAATCATTCAAAAAAATACTCATTTTAAATAGTTTAGCATCAAACATTCTGGACAAACTAAAATATACGATTATTTTGATTAGCCTCATATATATATCCATACGACCATACCATTTATGACTTTCTATTATTCGGCACTTTCGCATATTTTTCTACTATATTCTAAAGTTGATGGTTCAATTTGAAGCACACATGATCCGCATGTGCATAAATGATACTTGAGCTTTCTAATTACTTGGACATTTTCTAATACAAAATTAAAGTAAAAAGAAATTCATTTTAAGTTGTATTAACTCTCTACTTTTTCTTTTTTTTTTTTGAATTTAGGTTTCGACTTTTCTCTAAATACTTTTGTATGAAAAATAATTAATAGTCGAGGAGATAGTGAATAAAGTAGAAGAGGTGAGAAGGTAAAGAATAAAATAATAAATTAATTTTCAATTTTAGGCATGTGAAAATGAGATATATCCATATATTATAAAGACCAGTTTTTATTATCAATTCTAGCTATGGTACTTTGGCCTCAAATCAATGTGAGAAATTATTTCATTTTTTTAGATTAAAAAATTACAAAACAATTATAATCAGGATAAATTTATTTTTGATGCCAAGTTAATGCGTATTTGGTTCTGTTACCTTTACAATTTTAATCTAATTTTGGTTACATAATTCTACTAATGATATTCAACATTTGCAACTATTTATAAATGTGATCAATCAAATCTTCTAAATCCCATAATTCCATCAAAATCGCTACCCACACACTAATTTTCTTAATGGGCATGAATCCAAATTGGAGGACCTTCGATCTATGTCGATATAGTTACTTCAACTAATCTTCTAAGAATGTTCTATGAATCGTATACTAGACATGTTATTTTCAGTTCCAGAAGATAGAAGAGACACACGTGAGCTAATTGGTGGTGTGTTGATCTTTACATGTATATCAACAACTTTTTACATGTGAAGACTTTCAATTTCCTTTTCTATATGTTTATGATTCGATCGGTAGGATGAGGTATAAGGTTTCTCTTCTCTACAATCTCTGGCTAGAAGGACTGATTCTATCCAACCCGAATTCCAACCCCTTTCGAAATAATGATGTTCGTGTCCATTGGTATATACCGAACCCGCCCATACCTTTTGTTACAAGACCACCACAACATTTTATGATTGTTAGTAAAAACTACATTTTTCTAGCGTGGGGTGGAGTCGGCATATACTCTCTAAAGGGAAACTCTCTTCGATCTTCTCTCTACTTTCTTGATACATAACGGGCCAGGGGGATCTGATACTCTCTAGGTGGGGAAACTCTCTTAGATCTTTTCTCTACTTTCCTGATCTCCATAACGAGCCTGGGGGATCTGATACTCTTTAGGTGGGGAAACATTCTTAGATTTTCTCTCTACTTCCCTGATCTCCATAACGAGCCGGGGGAGGGCGGGGATCAGCTGATACTCTCTAGGCGGGGAAAATGTCTTCAATCTTCTTTGTACTTTCTTGATCTCCGTGACGGGCCGGGAGGGGGGGGGGTCCGGTATACTCTTTAGGCGGGGAAACTCTCTTCTATCTTCTCTTTACTTTCTTCATCCATAACGGGCCCAGTGGGTGGGGGGCAACCGTACCATGTGAAATTATGTTCGTAGAATAATAATTTTTGTGTCTTTGGTGGGGTGACGCATACCATCGCGGGGTTGGGATCGGTGGTTGGAAAAACAACCGTGACATGTGCAATTACGTTTGTATAATATTTGTGTGTGTGTGGTTGGGTGACCACATATCACCGCGAGATTGTTGGAAACAACCCTATTGATTGTTTTGTATACTTTTGTATTTTATTTTGGTTCCGTTTGAGGGATAGATTTTTTTGTAAAAAAACATGTACATGTTACTAATTAACAAGTCGGGTATGGTAGGACCCTATTTTTACATTTTCTATAGTTAACATAATTAAATAAACATTCAATGATATAATATTGGATGAAGAATGACTACCGACCGACACCACGACTAACGTTGTCTACAAGGAGTTTTTGACTATCTTTTTTTTTCGATTAATTTATTTAATCCTCACATTTAAATTAATTATTAAAAATAAACTATACCGTGGCATCGCCATGGGTTAGTACTAATTTTAAATAATAATACATCACATTTTGTCCAATTATTCTAATATATATTTAATGTACTTTACATCGCCACTTTAATAACATCATCAAAATTATCAGAAGTTGAAAAAAATTCCGTTGAGCATTTTAACTTAGTAATGAAAAAAATCAGTAATTGATGTGTACTACATGTATGCAATTTAAAGAGATGCGGATGCATTAATCCTTATGCTAGTCGCAAACAAGTACACAAAATGTATAACAAAGGATCCAACAATATAAAATATAAGTCAAGAATAATAAATAATAAAAACGGGTAGTTTTTCCTTCTTTTTTTTTTCTTATTTAGGTCAGGGATATTTTCGGAATGAAAAAAATAAGAAGGAGCTTCTTTTTTTTTAAAAAAACTGAGGCTATGTTTACCACTAACTTTTCAGCTTCATGAGTTTTTTTTTACCATTGACTAATAAAAAGCTTGTTACGTGAATGCGCAGCTTCTTAAATCAGCTAGCTGGTTAAGAAGTTAACCAAGTTAGCTTTTTTTTAATCCCTGACCTAAATTAGAAAAAAAAAAGAAGGAAAATTTTATTATTTATTTTCATCAATATATTAAAATTCGATAAAATGATGTATTATTTAAAAAACTATAGACTAATAATACGATGAGAAAGGTTAAAGAAAATAAAAATAAGAGTAATGCCCTTTTATGTCATTTTACAAAATACCAGCTAACTTATCAGCTAATTTGCTATCTGTTTAGCAAAACTAGCTGAAAAGCTAACTGGTAGCTGGTTAGGTAGCTGATTAACTAGCTGAGAAGCTAGCTGATTTTAAATGTAGGTGTTTAGGAAATTAGCTGATAAGCTAGCTGGTATTTTGTAAAATGACATAAAAGGTCATTACTCTTATTTTTATTTTCTTTAACCTTTCTCATCGTATTATTAGTCTATAGTTTTTTAAATAATAGTACATCACATTTTTTCCAATTATTCTAATATATATTCAATGTACTTTACATCGCCACTTTAATAACATTATCAAAATTATTAGAAGTTGAAAGAAATATTCGTTGAGCATTTTAACTTAGTAATGAAAAAAACCAGTAATTGATGTGTACTACATGTATGCATTTTAAAGAGATGTGAATGCATTAATCCTTATGCTAGTTGCAAACAAGTACACAAAATGTATAACAAATGATCCAACAATATAAAATATAAGTCGAGAATAATAAATAATAAATAATAAAAACGGGTAGTTTTTCCTTCTTCTTCTTTTTTTCTAATTTAGGTCAGGGATATTTTCGGAATGAAAAATATAAGAAGGAGCTTCTTTTTAAAAAAAAAGCTAACTTGGGTAGCTTCTTAACCAGCTAGTTTTTCAACTAGCTGACCAACTAACTGATTTAAGAAGTTGTGCGTTTACGTAACGAGCTTTTTATTAGTCAATGGTCAAAAAAAGCTGTTAGAACGTAGGATCCCGGATTGGTACTTGGAACAAGATCAATAGACAATGTTGACAACAATGTTGTTCAACAATGTCTTCAACACAGTAAACAAAAGGCAGCGGATAAATATGAATGAAACTTCTATTACCAAGCCAACATATATAAATATGTCGTCGCTTTAGGCAAAAATATCTACTGACAGGAAAAGTAGATCTAATCAACTAGGTTTAATACAATCACAGATGATTGATTAAACAACCAAAACTAGCCCTAGAAGAACTAACAGTAAAAGCTATTCTAGGTCGATGTTTGAAAGAGTTATTCCAACAATGAATACTCTTAGACAAACTCTAAAGCTAGCAGAAAACAAGAAGCCTAAACTCTTTAATAAAATCTTGATTGATCACCAAGAAAGGCGTCATGATTGCTCGGCTGAATCCTTATATATATACTTGAGATATTGACAGCTTCCATCCAAGTCGAAAGGCAATAGGATCTCAGCAAAGGCAATAGGATCTCAGCAAATGCAATTTCCTTTTTCTTGTTTTCTTCAATATACGCATAGAAGGAATTTTCCATATTTTGATTCTTCATAAAATATATTCCTTCTTACTTTCACCACAAGTTGTTCTTTTTCCTTAAATCGTCTCTTGTTCGATTTGTAAATACTTCCAGTCTAAGTTTCCTGTCCAATGTGCTTTGTTCTTGATGTTGACTGCAATGTTATATCTTCAATGTTATGCCAGCATTGAATTCTATCCTGTCACAATGTTATACAACATTGGTAGTCCTGCAGCTTCACAAACAACAACAACAAACACAAACTTGGAACTGATTAATGAAAGACAAGATTATCAAAACACAAGTGCATACTGCACTTTCAATCTCCCCATTAATCTTAGTCTTTCGTCACAAAACAAAACAAGAGGTTAGTAGAAACATAACTAAGAACAACTTAGGAGCTAATCTCCCCCTTAATCAGACAGCTAAGATAAGTTCTAGAGTATTTAAAATATTACGCACCAAAATGAATAGAAATTGTTCAAGATTAAAACAAATTTAAAAATTTCAAGTATCTATTCTCCCCTTTTTGTGAGGAAAGAAAAGACACTAAAGTGCTTCCGAACTTGATTGTTGGAAATCGCATCAAGTCCTTTGATTTGCTCCGTAATCACTTGTCTCGACCGCTAGGGTACCCAGTAAAGAGTTTCAATGTTAGGGATCAATGTTGAGCCAACATGTAGGCCAACATCGAGCGCTGAGCAAAGAAACACGTAACTTTCTCGGTGCATCAAGATTGCCGTAGGGAGGAGGAATATTCTCCTCCACATCCATGTCCACAGGAACTTCAGGATCCACCCATGGAAGATCACAGATCCTGTCATGTGTTTTCAGCAGTTGCTTGGTGACAGTGATGGATTTGAAGCTGGAATGATAGATATCATCGCTCGACCTCAATACCTCGTGAATCAAGAACTGCAAAGATGGTGGATGGGAGAATCAAATGGCCTCTGATCCCTCTATTCTTGGAATTCTCTAGGTGCTTGAGAATTCTTTCTCCTAGATTGACATTGTAGCCCATTTTGATCCTGTAGAGCAACATGGCTGCCTCTTGACTGAGCTTGTTGTTGTTGGAAGATGGCAACCAGTTGTACAAGCAAATCCTGGCAAGAACAGAGACTAGAGAACAACAGTATTTCAAGTCCAAAGTCCCACTAGGCCAAGATTGTAGTTTTCCGCATGGCCTTCCTAGCAATCTCATCCATAGATACCTCTACAGGGGTTTCAACCTCATCCCTATTTCTATGCAGCACAATATTGATATCATTAGAATTCAAGAAAAATACATCACCCCTAAGATACACACAGTGATGTTTACCATGCCCTTTAACACCAAAATTCTCAGATAAGTGTACATAGAATTCTTTGATGATTTCAGGAACAAATGCCTCATATTGGGTAACAGCATGATAGAGGTTCCTTTTCTTCAGATAAACAACTAAGTTATACTCTTCAAAAGATTCCTCTTTGATCACCTTTTCAACATCCATTGCATTATCTTTGATTTTCTCATATTTTTCTAAATTCTTGTCAGCATAGAATAAATGGGAGACAGCATCTTCATCCCAATCAGAACCATCTACATAAACAGGTGCAGAGGGTAGATCATTAACCTCAGGGTCTTCAATTTGTTCTTCTCCAAGAATGACATCCTCATCATCAAGTGATTCATCTTCAGACTCTTCCTCAGCTTCAGCTTCATAGTCTTCAGAGTCATCTGAGCTTTCATCAGCATTGCTCAGATCTTCTTCATCAATCATTGACTCATCCTCAGAGTCATCTTCCGTTTCTGGCTCAGAATCCTCCAAGTCATCAGATCTGTACGCCGACCGTGTGACAAATATATGAATGATTGCCCTAGAACGAATTAGTATTACTTGATCATTACTATTGTGTTCATCTTCTCTCTTTGATCAAACCAGTTTATATGTTTCGCTTTAACTGGTTTTAGAAGTACAATCACTCAAATCTATCTGTTACTTACAAACAAACTGTTTACTCTCATTCGTTGTGGTAGCCTAATTAATTCCCTAGAGAACGATACCGAGTTAAGCATAATTTACAACTACTTATTCTCTTAAGTTATTTAGAGTATAATTTGAACTCATCAGTAACCTGTTGAACCAGCTTTCATCTTGCAGCTCATATTTTTCAACCATGTAACTCAGCCTCTTCAAATGTTCTCTATTCAATGATCCTTGCAAGCATCAGTGGAAAGCATTCTTGAAACGATCATCGCTCTTCAATCTTCCACAATTAACGGCTTATCAGATTTTGAAGAGGTGCCATAGACACAGTCTATGTCTTGTTTCTTCACCAAATACCTGATATATCATGGAGAATTTGCATATTAACATATAAATTACAGAGATTATTTTCAACATAGAGAACATAGGTCATTTATTTGAGAACATAGGTCATTTGTTTGAGAACATGGGATTTTTAACTGTTAACAGTACCTGTTCCATTGCATTTGATATCGCAAAATCCTGATCAGTGAACACAGTAATTGGTTTCTTACCATCCATTGACTTCAAAAATTCCTCTAATAGCCATACAAATGACTCAGTCGTTTCATTTGCAATGAACGCACAAGCGAACATGACATTGTTCCAATGGTTGTTTACACCTACAAAAGGTGCACATATGAGACCATATTTATTTGTTCTGCAAGTCGTGTCAGATATCAATACATCCCCATATAAGTTGTAATCATCCTTCATCATTGAGTCCCTCCAGTACAAGCTCCATAGCTTGCCTTCCTCATCTAACTTTGGTGTGAAGTAGAACTGTGGATCCTCATCTTGCCTTGTTTTAATCATATCAAGGACTGTTTGGGCATCCGCTCCACCCATAGCTAATGTCCTGAAGCGGGTGATGAAGTTGATATGGTCCCTTTCAGTGTGGCCTACATTCTCTTGTCCACCTGCACTTCAACCATGTATTTATAGGCATCTGTTGGACGTAGTCCAACAGCTTCCATAACTTTCATTGTTTTCGCCTTCTCTGTTGATATAGATCTTTCAACACGGTGTAAGTGACTCCATTCTTCTCTAGTTAGAGTATGGTTATGTTATTCAATGTGTTTTATGACCGTGTAAACATTGTTGTCAGTGTCACAACCTATAACTATCTTAGCTTGACAACTCCTTTTATAACAAAATCTTCTCCCCGTTTTATTTTCTTTGGTTTTTCACCTTCTGTAACTGTAGGTGCAGGTGGTGAAGGTGTAATCAATGGAGTTTTAGGCGCTTCTGGTTTTCCTGAACGACTACATATGAAGTATTTTTGATAGATCTTCCCATTGTTATTAAGCCTTCACTACAAAAATTGTTCAGAGCGACGGATAGATCCGTCAGTTAAAGTTACTATCCGTCGCCCAGCCTCCGACGGATCGGCGACGGATAGAAAATCCGCTTCGAGTCGTGGCGACGGATAACAACCGTCATTCAATTCGCTGATTGACGATTTGACGATTGACTGTCCAATTATTTTTTTTTAATTCCGAAATTTAGCGACGGATAGATTCTATCCGTCGCTAAATATTTTAATTGGACTAGCAAAAGTAATATTCGGAGCTGGAGAAATTATCCAAACAAGTGTAAATATGAAAAAAAATCTGAACATACAGATACATAACTAGCTATCAGACGGGTGGGGGGTGATGGCGAATCGACATGAATCGCCCATTCAGAATCAAGGCGCCGTTCTCCTCCTTCGTTCTCCGTCAGGCGCCCATCTCGCCCCTTTGTTGCTCCATCTTCGAGTTAGCCGAGCAACATGTTCCTGACCGCGATCGCATCATTTCCGAGACCGGTCTGTGTAAACCGGACGTCTGGATTGGACGATGATGAGGAGCACGCCGACCAGCCGATGCAAACCGAGGCTCCGAGTCCATATATTCGCCCTTTCTTGTCCGGTTTGTCGACCTCTAGAAGATGTTGTCAACTTGTTCGCTGACAACACATCACCCGCCTGCCCTCCGCCTCGCCACCGAAAGCATCAACCTCACCAAATCGTAAATAGCAGATATAATGATCGCCATCGCTTTTAAAAGTAACTTGTAATAGTGTACAAATATGAACTTTAAGCAACATAAACATATCAAGATAGACGAGGCCCGCAATGTCCATACCGCCTTTCTGGGCCTTCTTGAAGACGGCATACTGATGTCACCTCCCGTACACCCGAATCAAACCAGATCTAGTCAACAATTTATCATCTACAAGTAATAGAGTAGCAGAGACTTCATACATACACGTAATGCTAGATTGCAAAAACACATATATACGCACCGATTGATAATAATAAGTAACAGTAGATCGCCTCCCAAGGTGGTGAACGGCCCTTCCTGCCAGACGATCGATGCCTTGCTCATTGGTCCAAGCAACGCCTCGACATCGCTCAAGCGCCAGAGGTATCCCAAAGGCCCACCTTGCATCAACTCGTGAGGGATTGGCCACCCCGATCCCGAATGGCCTTCCACGCATGCATTCATATCCTCAGATAGCTGATCCCATGCCTCGTAAACACGCCAGATCAGGATCAACTCGCCGGGAATGAAGTACCTTCTACATTCCCAATTTCATACAACATCCAAAGTCAATACATGTCCTAACAACATAATGTATATGGTGACTAACATATCAACCAAATAAAGTGGCTAACATACCACTCACATATATTGGCTAACATACCACTCACATAAAGTGGCTAACATACCACTCACATTGTCCTAAAATTTACTAACACAATGGTGACTAACATATCACCCAAATAAAGTGGCTAACATACCACTCACATACAAAGGCTAACATACCACCATATTAAAACGATTAATTATAATTACAAACAAATGAATGTCATATTTTAACTTACCTCACCATCAAGTACTCGCCCTCATGCGCCCGAGATGTGGCTCCAACACTCACCACCCGCCTCGGTGGTTTTCTCGCCCTAAGATGTCACCTAGTTTGTTGTGCACCTCCCGAGGCCATAAGTTGTCAATGTATAAGATACAAGAAACGAATATGCATTACTTTAGTACAACAATTTATACTTGTCAACTATCATTATCGCTATGTTTTAGATATTTAAGAAGAATGTATAATACTTACTGGCAGACCAATAGGAAAAATCACAGCAAGCCGCCCCACGGACGCTGGATTGTTCGATCAACACGAGGTAGGGACAATCGCTGGTCGCCCTCCAAAGATGTGTCCGGCCGACCGTAGAGCCACGGCCGCTTCTCTCGCCTGGGGTCTCAGAACTGAGACCGCCCCGATCTTCGAGCCCTCCGTTCGACGGTGTCCCCACCCACCACTATCATGCGGCCGCATGGGGGACGATAGTGGACGGCCTCGTCATGCATCCGCAAAAAATGTAATAAATACAATAAAAATGTGTTAGTACGAGTTATAATACATAACAGATTATAATAACACATATAATTACTCATAATACACATAATATACCTGTGTTAGTACGATCGTACATCCATGAACGGTCGGAATTCATTGTATATATACTTTATTTTTAACCTGAGACGTTCCAATTGATTAGATCGTATTTAATTTATTAGATCGATTCCAATTCGGATAAGAAGATTGTAGAGGTTAATTGTTAATTATTATATGTTGCTTATAAATTAATTATTAATTAAGTGTTCGATATTTACAAAATTGAGAATATAATTTAACCATTTCAACCTCTTAGTACATATATTATATACTTAACATACATATCAAATTAACTAATTACTCTATACATATCGAATTACTACATATATTCATATCAAATTACATACTTAACATACAAATTTATCAAATCAAAACTACATACTTCTATACTTAACAAACATATCAAATTAACTAAACTAACTATATATACTTAACACACAAATCAAACTAACTACATACATTCATACATACCAAACTTAATTAACATACTACATACATTCATATCATTAATTAAACTAACTATCAAATTGAACAAATTACATATAATTAATCAAATTAACTAAACTAACTACTACATACTTATCATATATACATATAATTGCTCAAATTAATCAAAATAAACAAAATCCCCAAATTTTAAAAAACTAGGGTTTTAGCCAAAATACCTTGATTAATCGGTAGAAATCAAATTGATCAAGAAACAAACTCCTTGTCCCACTAGCTTCGATTAGGCACCAAGATTGGCCGGAATAACGAAGAATTCACCGAAACCAAGAGAGGAGAAGAAGAGAATGAGGAAGAAGAAGGAGAAGAGGAAGAAAGTGAGGCATTCCGCCTCTCAAGAAACTCGACGGACACGCATCCGGCCCGCAGTCATCCGTCACATGTGGCGCATTGGATAGGTATCCGTCGTTATAAAGCGACGGATAATCTATCCGTCGCCTGCTTTTTAAAAAAAAAATTTCCTTTTTTTTATCAAAACAACTTGCGACGGATAATAATTATCCGTCGCTCAAATTTAGCGACGATTTGACACGTTATCCGTCGCCAATAAGCGACGGATAATAATTATCCGTCGCTAATCGGGGCGACGGATAGATTCCGCCTATAAGCGATCTGTGTTATGGATGACGGATTTCATCCGTCGCCCCATAACGTCGTTTTTTCCAGCTTTTCTTGTAGTGCTTGACGTGCATCTTTTGAAAGAGAATCCGATTTTCACAACATGTCTTCGATACAAATCATGCATGGCATCCAAACTGTTTGTTGTTCTTCCTAACAAACTCCCACAAATGTTAAAGTCATCATTAATGGATACGGTGGTTGAGTTGTTAACAACAACTATGGCTGCACAAGTAAAGCAACACATGTAAACAACTTTTTCATGGCATCATGGGGTGCAATGCAGAGAACATGGATCATATGACAGTGAGCATGGGATAGGCATCTTAAAAAGTATCTACTGGCCACATGCCAACTACTTTTCATGGCATCATGGGGTGCAATGCAGAGAACATGGATCATATGACAGTGAGCATGGGATAGGCAACTTAACAAGTATCTACTGGCCTCATGCCAACTACTTTTCATGGCATCATGGGGTGCAATGCAGAGCACATGGATCATATGACAGTGAGCAAAGGATATGCATCTTAACAAGTATCTATTGGCCACATGCCAACTACTTTTCATGGCATCATGGTGCAATGCGTAAAACATGAATCATATGACAAAGGAGCATGGATAGGCATCTTAACAAGTATTCATCGCCACATGCCAACTACTTTTCATGGCATCATGGGGTGCAATGCAGAGAACATGGATCATATGACAGTGAGCAAGGGATATGCATCTTAACAAGTATCTACTGGCCACATGCTAACTACTTTTCATGGAATAATGGTGTGCAATGCAGAGAACATGGATCATATGACAGTGAGCATGGGATAGGCATCTTAACAAGTATCTATTGGACACATGCCAGAGAACATGGATTATATGACAAGGATATATTAAAAATTAATCACTAATAGTTACAGAACAACTATAACATGCAATCAAGTAAACAAAGTAGAAAATATCATAGAACATGACCTGTAGTTTGTATTTGTGTAGGTATAGCAGGATCCTCAGTTGTTGAATTTGCTCCAGTTGAATTTGACATCTACAATCAACAACTAGTCAAAATTCGAACCGTAATATATGATCGATCAACTATATACCATGAATTGTTCGATCTAAACACAAAAAAATCATGTAACAACCTTGTGATTTTCGAAGTGGTTATGCTGATTTTTGAAGGAATAGAACCACGATCGACAATGGAGAGATGAATTTACCGGTTGATTTCCGACGATTTCGAACGGAAATCACAGCTCTTCTGATCAATCTTCAATGGCGAGCGTAGAGAGAGAGAAAGAAGAGAGAGAGAGAGCGGCATCATTAATGAGTGTGAGCTGAGGGTTTTGAGCTAGTTTTTGGATTTTATACTGACCCGTATAACTATAGTCCGATCCGCATTACTATAGTCCGACCCACCTTCTGGCCCCTGGGTTGGGGTGTTTTTTGCAACTAGTTTTTAATTGAGGTTAATATGTAATATATAAAAAGTATGTATTAATGTCTTTATCTAAGGGATGTCACTTAGGAGACATTCTCTTGGTTATCACAGTGTCAAGGGAGACTGTCTTTACATGACTTATCTAGAGACATAACTTATCTAGAGACGACTTATGTTATCAATAAAATCATTCATGTTATTAATCAAAACGTCTATATTGCTAATGAAATAAGTCTTGTTGTAATATGAAAAAACACCTATGTTGAGAACATAAGTGTTTTGATTAATTATATCGATAATTTTCTTGACAATATAGATCAATTTCTAGATAAACCGTCTCTCAGAAGACCTTCGTCGAATCAATGTAACAAAATTGAATGGAGAATCAATTATAAGATAAAAATTAATGAAGTTTTCGATGAAGAGAAATTATAGGCTATGTTCTTCGTCTAATGTAATCGATATGAATCAATTGTAGATAAAAACACTAAGCAGAACTGAACAAAACTGAAATTAATGATTTTCAGATGAAAATACCGGCCAAAATACTTTTTTTTTACAATTTGAATTAGTTGAGTACGGTCGGAAAACCCTCTCACACTCTTTCTTTCCATCTCTGACAGTTGCCCGCCTATAGTATACGAGATCCACACCATTTCTGCGGTCGCGATCTGTTTGCTGCATCGCCACCACCTCAAGGTATGACTCGCTCTTCAGCTCCAAATCTATCTAATGTATACATGTAGTATTAAATTAAATTGTGCTTGTTGAATTAAACTGGGTAGCGGTAGAAAGATCTGTGAGTATTGGATTTATGCGTGTGATTGAGACTATTGTTACGTCTTCAGGCATTTTATTGTAAGATCACTCATCACTCATGGCGGCAGAAGCTGTTTCCGCACAAGTTGTGAGTTTTTTTTCCCACTAAAAATTGTTATGTTTGATGAATTGAAGATACAACTGCAACCTTCTTATTCCGATTATGTGTTCGATTTTGTAGGTTGGTAACGCATTTGTGCAGCAGTACTATCACGTACTGCACCACTCTCCCGAGCTTGTCTTTCGATTTTATCAGGACATTAGCAAGCTTGGACGCCCTGAAGAGGATGGTTCCATGACCGTCACTACCACTTTGCAAGTAATATAACTGTTGAATACTTGGATTTCGCTTTCTAATACTGTAACCTGTAGTTTATTTCAGGGAACTTGTTTGGCGGTGTGTAGGTCCTTCACTAACATACTAGGAGTTAGAAAGCTGTGAATTGTCATATAGGAAATGTATTTCCTCTTGGGAAGAACTTGTGTTGATGGTCTAGCGGTTAGACCGTACAAATTACGGAATTTGCGTAACAGTTCGGGTGGGGTGGTATGTTTCTCCCTAATATTTGTGCTGGATGTTCAAGTCGTCCTTACTAAACAACATACGTCAGATTTTGGAATGAATGCTAGCAGGGAAAGAAAAACAGGGTTGATAAACTCACTTTTGAATGTAATCATTTTTGATTTTGCTTATGTTGTCCGTCATAAAATAAACCTAAATGTTCTCAATTTTGGGAATGCGCCAACACTTGGGTGGGTGGTGGACTGTGGTTATTTCTAATGTCTAAGCCATGTCTAACATTTGAACTATCTCGGTTTACCTGATTCCCGGGTCGCGAACGCAGTGCGCATTACGCGATTCCCTCCTCGTGGAGAATAGATTCTCCAGAGAATCCCAAAGCGCTGATTCTTTGTTTTTTTGGAACATGATTCACTGCTACCTGTGATTTGATTCACTAATTCTCCGAACGTGGTTCACTATGACTTGTAAGAATATTCGTTGTGCATGCAATTTTCATAAATTCATAGGTCTCCGATTTCTACTCGCTGAATATAGTGATTCGGACGCTACTAGGGAGAACTGATTGCCAAACAATAGTCATTTTCTTTATTTTATCCATTTCACTGAATATAGAGAATCGGCATGTGATCCTAGGCAAATCGGAGTGCCAGACGACCACATTCAGGAACGCCGATCCGGATCGCGATTTGCCAAGGTTGAGTGAATCAGGTAACCTTGGACCGCCTAACAAAAGTTTTGTCCAAGTATTTTGGATTGTTCAGCTGTCGTATACATACCGAGTGAGAAAATTTAAGAGGAGACATATCTTTCTTATGACTCTATTAGGTCATTTAAGTTTTAGGATTTTAGCATCTTGAAAGTTTATAGATGAAACTTCTTTTAGCTATCCTTGATTGCTGTGGTGTGTTTTGGAAGATCGGAGTTGAAAGCTCTTAGACATCTTTCTGATTATGTTTGTGGATATGCTTTGGGTGTACAGGGTATCAACGAGAAAATTGTTTCACTCAACTATGGTGACTTCAATGCTGAGGTTAAGTCAATAGATTCACAGGAGTCATATAATGGTGGAGTTCACGTTATTGTGACTGGGTATCTAACAGGGAAGGAAAACGTAGTTTCCAATTTCGCTCATACTTTCTTCCTTGCACCTCAAGACAAAGGCTATTTTGTGTTGAATGACATGTTCCGCTACTTGGATAGCACAGACATGAACAGCACCATGGTTAATAATGTCGCTTTTACCTGTAACTCTTGAACATGGTAAAACAAAAGATTTTTTTATTTTTTGTTTCTTTTCATTTCTTGATTACTGTATGGGACTTGATGACAACCTGCACCATTAACTGCAGTTGCTTCTCCAGTTCAGGAGAATCATGTTCCTGAGGAAACTGTAGCTGAAGCTGCAGAGGAAGCTGAAGAGGAAGCTGTAGCTGGAGAAGTTTATGACTTAACTGAGAATGTAGAATTGGCAATTGCTGAAGAAGTGCCCGAAGCTGGCGTCATTGATGAAGTACAGAATGATGCACATATAGTCATTGAATCCAATGTGAAGATCGAAGAAGCACCCAAGAAGTCTTATGCATCAATTGTGAATGGCTATTTGAAGTTCTATGATATATTAGCTTATTAAACAAATTAATAAATTTCATATTGTGTATTTCTGCTTGAGCTATTTCTACATCTAGCTCCAAGTGCTGGATATTGTCATGATTCAATTGTTGTAAACGTTTCATTATATTTTGTCTATCCTATGGACTTTCTAGCATGTATCTGCAAGCTCTTCTGCAAAGTACTTAGTTGCAGTTCGAATCAAAACACTATCGGAGTGTTTCCAAGTTTAGGAAGTGCATACAATTGCCTAAATTTAATGACCTTTTGGGCATAATCCATAAGCATCTAGTGGGTTGCACTTTTTAGTTGTTCTTCTGCAGGCATTCTAACTACGTATAACATAGTTTTAAGTACATTACAAGACACTACCCATTTTTACTAATTTATGCCTTCTTCCTTTTCTCTACTAAATCATATTTTAAGTATTGATGTAGAAGTTGCAAATGCTCCCTAAAAACAAATGTTTCTTCTGGTGATCTATTGAATGCCTATGATCTATTGATATTGTATCAGGTCATGCATATGAAAGAAAGTGGTTCCACTTTTGCACCTCCTCCTGCTGCTACTCGGAGAGCACCACCAAAGAAAATTGAGCAAGTCAACTCATATTTTGCCTCAACAACTGATGGACCGGTTTCCAGTAATGAATCCACTAATAAGGGAAATAACCAAGACGGTGAAGGCAGGATTTTAAATGATGCATTCCCCACTTACATATATTCCTATATTGAACTTGCCGCTGCTTTGGTTAGATTCCAGCATTTATTATATCCCTAATTAGGAAACCCTTTTGTACAGTTGATGGTCACTCAATATATATAAAAGGTCTCCCGATGAATGCAAGTGAGAGTTTGTTAGAGGAAGTCTTCAAGAAGTTCGGGGCAATCAAGCTTAGTGGAATTCAAGTTAGGAGCAACAAAGTATGACATAGTTAGTGAAGATATTACACTGTTATTCCTTTTATATGCATACTAATTATTAAGGACAATAATAAAATTACCTGAATATTTCTGTCACAGCAACAGGGATTCTGTTTTGGTTTTGTCGAATTCGAGGAGGCGAGTTCTGTGCAGAAAGCTGTCGAGGTAGGTGGCATTTCGAGCTAACTATTTACCGAACCTCCTTGTCTTAGGTTTTCGTTAATTTATTACTTCAGAAACAAAGTACTCCCTTGCATAGAATCGATTAAGATTAGATGTCTTATCATAGGAATATGAGCTATTTATGGTTTATTGAAGTTTCCATCCTTCTCTTTCATGTGAATTTTTATTGACAGTCCTGTATGTGCATTTACAGCTATCAAATAGTTTTGTATATCTGTATGGTGAACGGGGACTTTTTTTTCCACAAGATATTTACTTCATTATATTTAACTTTTGCATTCTATGTTTGGGTTTTGACTTCATAACACCATTTAGTGGTAAATGTCTCGTGAATGCGAAGCTGTTATCATGCTGTCTGACTATGATGGAGATGGACAGGCACAGAAATGTGAACGATCTTTTGAATTATATTTTTCAGATATGAATCCTGGGTTCTGTATAAATAATGTGGTACCATTATTTGCCAGGGTATGTGAACGCTTACAGATGATTTTGCAATACAGGTTTTAGTTTTACTGTAGAGAATATCGTTTTGAATGTTTCACAATTAAATGAAATAAGATGGTTTCCTAGTTAAAAAAAAAGAAGCTGTCTCTAGGTTGAATACCATTTCTTTATCAAAATGTACAGAAAACTCAAAGATGCAATGTATAGAAGGATTGAATATGTGAAAAGTGAGTTGTATTATTGTTTAGCATAAGCCTCTATATATACAAATACATTAGTTAGTATCCTGGTAGTAAAAAACTACAATATCTTTATAACTAAAGAAGGTAGAATTCTATTAGTAATCAACTTCCTTACACCCCCCACAAAATTGACGTACCATCAGCTACGGCGATTTTGGAACGCAAAAGCTCAAAACGAGCCCGGGGCAAAGATTTTGTGAGGACATCGGCATGTTGGTCAATTATATTGACATAGGCCACCGAAAGAACCCCTTTTTGAGACAAGTCACGAACAAAATGAATATCAATAGTGATGTGCTTCATGCGAGAGTGCAAGATAGGGTGAAGAGCGAGGCGTGTAGCACTGATATTATCACAGAAGAGTTTAGGGACGCGCGGAAGAGAAATACCAAGCTCATTATAAAGATGACGAATCCAACACAACTCAGCAGCATCAGTGGCAAGAGAGCGATATTCGGCTTCAGTGGAAGAACAAGCAACTCCAGTTTGTTTACGAGACCGCCACAAAATAGGATTAGGACCAATGAGAATAACATAGGCGGAAGTTGATCGCCTATCAGTAGGATCTCCAACAAAATTGAAATAAGAGAATGCAGTGAGGGAAGGATCAGTTGGAGTACGTAAAAGAAGACCATGATGAATAGAACCCTTGAGATAAGGAAACAATCTTAGTCGCTACCAATCACGCATCAGTAGGCTAAGACATCGATTGAGCAAGGCGATTGACAGTAAAGGTAATATCAGGTCTGGTAAGAGTAAGATACTGGAGACCACCAATAGCACTGCGATATTGAGTAGCATCTGTGGAAGCACCAACAAAAGTATCACGCTTAGCAGACATTGGTGTGGACACAGGTTTGGAACCATCCTTGTTATGCTTGCGAAGGAGATCCACAGTGCATTTATGTTGGGATAGGAAAAGTCCCTCTTTACAGGATGCGACTTCAGTTCCGAGAAAATAAGATAATGGACCTAAATCTTTTACTGCAAATTCAGACTGAAGATGATGAATAACATCATTGATCTGAGACGTGTCACTGCCAGTGATAACAAGGTCATCCACATAAGAAAGCACAAAAGATGTAATGAACCTCGATTGAGAATAAAAAGAGAAGTATCTGCAATAGAATGGCGAAAACCGTATGCAAGAAGGGACGAGCTCAAGGCATGAAACCAAGCACGCGGCGCCTGACGAAGACCGTAAAGTGACCTGCGGAGTCGACAAACAAACTGTGGAGAAGTAGTATCAACGAATCCCGGTGGCTGGCTGAATTGCTGAACCATGTAAACCAGTTGAGATAGTGTACCATGTAGAAAAGCATTACTGATGTCAACATGCTTAATCGTAAGAGATAACATCGCAGATAGTGATGGGTTTAATAACAGGACTAAAGTTTCATTGTAATCAATGCCAGGATGTTGGTGAAAACCTTTGGCAACAAGGCGAGCTTTAAACATGTCAATAGAACCATCAGGATATGCTTAATACGAAAGACCCACTTGCAACCAATGATATTAGAATTTGGAGGAGGAGGGACTAAGTCCCACGTTCCACGTCGAGTGAGCGCAGAAAATTCCTCATACATAGTTTTCCGCCAACGAGGATCGGCTAAAGCTTGGGAAACACAACTTGGTTCAGTATCATTAGGGAGCATATGCTTTGTAACGAGTGCCTTTGAAAAAAACATGTTATTCTTGCCGCGAGTTACCATTTGATGATCATTGGTTGGAACAATACGACCATGACCAGGAACAGGATCAAGGGCAACACAACGTCAATGTTGTGGTGGTGAAGGATCATGGGTGGCTGGTGAGAAAGGATCAGAAGAAGACATGGGAGGCAATGGTGTACTGACAACTGGCATGTCTAAGGGAATTGGGGATATGGATCGAATTGCTGGCGAAGAATTTGGGGAATGCTGAGTGGACGGACCAGACTGTGAACTAGGGAGGTGCACTTCAATGCGTCAAGGTAAAGGAGTGGGTGGTAGGGACTAGACTTCAGAGAAGGAACATGTAGATCAACAAGAATAGGCTAAGTAGAGATAGTTGGATGAGGAGGCCTTAGGCATAATAGTAGGACTCTTGAATGGAAAAATTGATTCTGAAAACTTGACATGACGAGAGATGTTTCAAGGACCAAACAATGGTAAGCACTTTGAGACGTAGAGTAACCAATGAATAAGAACGGTAGGGATGGAGATTCAAGCTCTCTTGCAACATATGGTTTTAACCAAGGAAAGCATAGGCATCCAAAAGTACGGAGTTTCATATAATTTGGTTGTTGACCAAATAACTTCTTGAACGGAGATGAACCATGTAACACGGGAGTAGGAAGCCGATTGATCAAGTAAGTTGTCATTCTAATAAAGGAGATCAAAATTCTTTTGGTAGACCAAAGATGATGTAAAAGAGCTCGTCCGTTTCAAGAATATAACGATGACGCCGTTCATCAATGCCATTTTGTTCAGGGGTGTGGGGAGCAGTTGTAAGCCAGCTGACACCGTGGTTGCTAAAATATGACCGTAAAGCAACAAATTCACCACCATTATCACTATAAAAGTTTGTGACCTTATGATTAAATTGTTTCTCGACTAGAGAAATAAACTGAGGCACAATAGTAGCAACTTGAGACTTCGCAGAAATCAGAAAAAGCCAGCAATATCGACTGAACAAGTCAACTAACAACATAAAATATCAGCACCCATCAAAAAAAGTAGGAGACGTTGGACCCCACACATCAGCAAAGACAAACTGAAGAGGATGTAAAGCAACAAAAGATGTCTCATTAAGAGGTAAATTCTGTGTTTTGCTAGAGCAACATGAAAGAAAACAAAAGGGAAGGGAATTTGTTGCAGGTAACAAAGAAAGGGACGGTAACAAAGAAGGAAAGAAAAAAAAGAAGAAAGGATCACAAAATATGTATGCTCGTTTGAGTCTTAAATGGCTCGTGATACCATATATAAGGATTGAATATGTGTAAAGTGAGTTGTATTATTGTTTTGCATAAGCCTCTATGTATACAAATACATTAGTTAGTATCCTAGTAGTAAAAGACTACAATATCTCTATAACTAAAGAAGGTAGAATTCTATTAGTAATCATCTACTTCCTTAATACAGTGGAACAACAATACATAACTAAGGTACTTTTCCAATGCAGAAAAGGAGCTTATTCTTAGCTGATTGGCATTTCTTTGAAACAATTAATAAATGAAGTGGAACAACCAATACAAGAGCCCTTACTGAAAAACGAATACAGGATCAGCCACATCCCAGCCCATATTTTTTGTCGATGTTATGGTAGCTTTCACTATCAATCTACCTGTTCCATTTACCACTATTATCCACTTCAAGAAACATAATATGCTAGGGAGGATTTATATAATGGAAATTCCAGAAAACTTATAGCTCTTATTTTGTTATTTCCAACTCTGTATTATGTCAAGACTGTAGGTTATTACAATTCTATATTCGGTAAATTATGAGACTACCTTTAAAAAAAAAAAGGTACTCCCAGCTATATCTTTGTGATTTTGACTTTTAGGTAACGATATGTTGACCGAATATTCATATTCTTCTTCTGATCCTAGATTGATCTTTATCACTCTTCTCTGAATGATGTGCTAGAGAATTACTTTTGCTATCCATTCCCCTGTTTATGGGAAGCTTCTGGTTGAATGGAGGGAGTAGTTCCTTGACCCCTCCACTTCAATACAGTGAATCCATATTTTGCGATATTTGCAGCCATTCTGACTTGAATTGAATATATTATGCTTGGCCCGTATTGGAATATGAAGGGTTATATTGTAGAGACAAGGTGTGATGTCTACACTGCATTTGAATTCCATTAAAACCTACTTTAGCTACTGGATTTGAATTGTGGTAAAAAGGGATATGTTGTATGTATTTAAAAAAATAATTGAATCTTTCACGAGATTATAAATATTGAAAATACATAAGTAGACCAGGTCTACAAATCAGATGATGCCATTTAGGTAAGTTGCCTTAACATAGTAAATGAAAGTCAACTAATAGCCTGATGAGCTACATTTGGTCTACCCAAGAATTTTCCATAAATATTACTCTCTAAAATGTGTTATGCACCAAATTGTTATAATAAAACATTCTTTTCTTTTGAAGATATATGGATTCATGATGTCTGCATAGTGCATACACTACTCGCAAGGAAAAAAAGAAGGAAAATCTAACTACCAATGTCACATATGCTCAAGAAGCAGCTTGTCATATGTATCTGACTCATCACCTGGCAAGTCAAAATATTCAAAGAATGAAATGTAAGGATATGCATATATGAGTAAGAGGGATGGGAAATGGAAAGGGCGACAGTATTGTCGGTGGCTTAAAATTTTGAACCAAAACTATAAATGTCTAGCAGAATTTCCTAAATTCACTCCAGTTGAATGATCTTTCATCTTTTGAAGTACCTCTATTGTACATTGTTGATGTTGCTAAGAAATCTTGTTTTTGTTTGTGTGCATGTGTGGGTGTGTGACTGACTTTCATTTTGCATGCATACCTTCTGAGTTTAATTTGAATTTTGTGTATGTTTACATGATTATTATATGGGGTTTTCTATAGTTTTAGTATATCTTAATTGGAGTTAATATATACTTCTTCCGTCATGCCTGATGTTTGCATACCTGTAATTGTGCAATATAACTTTTGAGTTAGAAATGTTAAGGTTTACATATTAATATTTCACTGGTAGGTGGTATCTTATCATATCATTGGGACTTTAGCTTGTTGACATGTACCCAGGCTTAGCAGCTCTGAAGCACGGATATTTGTAGGGTGTTCTTGAGACATACTCCCTCTGTTCCAAAATAGTGGAGATTAATTTTCCAAATAACATGCTTTTAATTTTGCCTACGAATTGATGTTTAGTTATAATGCTAAACGTGTGACAAAATTATAATGAAATTTTAGGTAGTAGAATTTCATAGTAAAATTTTGTTATACATTTTGCCATTGTAGTTTAAGATTAATTCGTACTCAAAAGTGAAACTGGTTGGTTGTCCAGAAAAAGTCAAACTGAAACAATATGTAACAATTGTTTTTGGTATGGATGGAGTATTTAGATCTTATAATTATTTAGGTTATTAGGTAATGAGTGATTTCTCTTCTGGGTCTCATTGAGTAGCAATTGGCCAAAAATCCTGGATAACTGAGGCTGGGATACGGAAGTGATATATTTCATATAACAGAACTTACATAGTGGACATATATATGTACGTGGAAAGTTAAAATAACCAAATTAATGTTAAGCCATATATTTCTTCAAAGAGAGTCATAAATACAAGTAAAACTGTAGAAGTCAAGGATATTGAGGTAACACTAGGATCGTCCGTTACGGTAAGCATCCCGCTACAGATGTAAATATCCTGGGCAGGCATGAAAACACTCCACAATGTCCCGCCCGTGACCTAGATGGGAATGACAACACTAGGTATTCCATTTTTATATGTTGTTATAACTTATAAGACAGAGTCCTAGGATTTACTGGGTTGCTTAGAGAGAAGGTGAATTAGAAGAACTAGTCCTAGAGATATTGAAGAAATTATAGTTAGAAGAAAAAATCTTGATTTATAATCCATCCCACCTGTTTAGTTATGATAACTTCAAGTTACAATGCTGAAAGAGTAAATAGATAAATGAATTGTATCTTGTTTTCTTGAGATGTTGCATATCCACATCTTTTTGTATCGTATCATCTCACTATTCGTTCTCTTTAGCTTATTAGGGCTATTTCTTTATTGCCTGCAAAGGATGATCTATTAGATTTTTTTCACTCGCTTATGCTCGCTTGTAATTACTGGAGGTGGAAGGATAGTATGCTGTGTTGTACTATGTTTTACATCGTAGTTTAAAATTTCTAACCCAAGACACAATACTATAAGAAAAGAGCTTAGCTGATTCATGCTAGTCTTCCTTGGATTCGTTTTCAAGCATGTCAAAACTCACTTAACTCGGATGATCTGATGTCGAAACCTTATGATACAAATGTTGCCAAGCCAGGAAGATCCAATGGCCAATGAGGAGAAAGAAAGTCGATCAAATCTACCAATGTCTTCGTAGTGTTGGATTCTCATAAAGAGGTTATAAGAAAATGAATTGTGTATGTATTACAATCAAAAGCACAAAGATTTTGTTCGTGGACCAAATCAAATGGCTCTAAAACTCTTGGCTTCATTTCATGAAGTGGTAGATGGTAGTCCCTTTGTTGGTTATGGGTCAATTGGAAAGGCTGCGTACATCCGACCTCACCCCTTTCCTTGGCCCGCTTGTGGGATTCTCTCATAAGGCACTTGTGGAACGATTATGATGGTGATGATGATCTAGCATGAATTGGATGGTTTTTTATTGATAGGAATGCAACAGTGGTAGCTGGTATACATGATCTTGCATGGTATTTTGAGATAAATCAGAGCTCCTACACATGCGTAGGGTCCATGATGTTAAGTTATTGTTGGTACGGTTGCTGTGTAAACGGGCTAAGAAGATGAAAACATTGGAAAGAGAAATGATCAGGGGATAAGAATGTTGCCAACAGGGAAGGCAAAGAAAATGACACCTAGAATGGTTAAGTCCTCATCAGATCAACCTCATGCACCTAGACCTAGTTGTGAGATCCGCATCATTGCAATTACCCACCTTGTGGATGCCTACCAGCCACTCTCATACATGCCAATGCTAATCGTAGGGAATTTATGCCAGACTGCTACACTATATTTATATAATCTATCAATATCTGTATGATGAAGTTTGGTAGATAGATTATTTGTTTACTGAAAATTTAGCCATCATGAATGAACCTCTAATGGATATAATTTAACACAACAATAGGAGCACTTATGCCTATGGTCCCGGCTTAGAGGCTTATTAAAATTCATTTCCCCTATCGAATGCATGACCTTGTTTTATTGTTTCTTTTTCCTTTCAATTTCTGATGAGACTATTTCTTGAAGTTCTTCATTTCTTTTATCGAGTGCTTTTATCTCCTTGATGTGTTTCCCTGACTAATTTCGTTAACTTGTGATTCTTACTGCTCGGCTCATAACAATTCTTGATAGGCTTCTCCAGTAGCTATTGGTGCACGCCAAGTCTTTGTTGAGGAGAAACGGTCTACAAATTCTCGAGGCAAGTACTGAATAGTTGGGGTTACCTTCTTGCATGCATTTTAATACCCTCTGGAGTCATGTAGCAATGAGTTTTCAAACCAAGTAAACATAGTAACTGAGAGAATGCAAGCTAGAAACAGAAATTTTGGCAAGGGTACAGACAACTGAGTGGTGGCCCATATATATTTGCTCTGGACATATTATATGCCTTTTGGTTTAGACCTTGCACAGTTTAATGATTTTGTTGTGTTAATAGAAGCTCGTACTGAGCATTATTTTATTTTTAGGGCTATTTTTGCCAACATCCTGCAGGCTGGTGCACTGTGCTTTGACACATTGAGTTTGTGCGGAAACACTAAATGTAGCTTCTATCATTTGGACACTATCACAAGGCATTGCCCTGCATGACATAAAATCTTGCATTCACGAACTCTTAAATAATTTCTTTTATTGTATAAGGCAAGGTCGGTGTGATATTTAAAACAAGTTATGTTTTGTCCATGCCCACTTGCACTGGTCTGAGTCATATTCCTTAATTTTCTGACTGTTGCAGTTCTTTAGTGTCCGTGTCAAACCCCCCCCCCCCCCAATTGTGATCTTTTGATGCAATAGTGTTGGTCTAAGTGGATCCAAGGATTTGTTTGTTTATACTATGTTTTGCACATCACAGGAAATAATAGGGTGAGGTTTCAAACTGGACGTGGTTCTGGATTCAGAAATGAGGGAGGGCGAGGTCGTGGGAATAATGGGGGTGGAAGGGGTTACAACAAAGGTGAGTTTAGCATCAAGGCTGGCAATCGAACAGGGTCCTCGAATCGTGATGGTTACCAGAACACGAATAGCAACGGAGGGCACATTAACCGAATTGGCGGGATGGCTAATGGGAATGCGAGGAATTTGGCGCCTCAAGTTTCTGCTTCTGCTTGAGGGTAATATGGTAGTGTTGTGAGATTGTAGGCTTCAGTTTACTAGAAATTTCATAGGGCAACAGTTTTGTTGTAATGGAGCTGGAAACTCCCTTTGGGTTCTGTTTACAAATTAATTTGCGGTATACTATAAATTAGTGGATGCTATTGGACAAGCTGCCCCTTTATGTAGCAAATAAAATAGTTTTTGTGACACCAAAAAATGTGGGAAAGAGACTCGGGATGTTTTGCTTCTTTCTGTAGTTTTGATGGGTAATTTTTCTTCAAAACGTAAACGTGTTGGATGGACCATTAGGTTCATATTATTACCATTAAACTTCTGTCCATAATTTTTTTTCCTTTCCTTCTTGATTTTGATTAAGTCTCGTAAGAGACATGATATAGTTAAAGACCTATAGACATACTTTCTAATTTGTCATATTGACTCCATGCAAGAACAAGTTGCGAAAACCCACCCAACTACGGCCAACAACTAGGTCAAGATTTCCGGGTAAATATATATAGCATATAACCCGGAATAATCGTAGAAAACACACACATTCGACTCTCAACAAAAATTCTCCCTCCACAAAAATTTTCTCCAAAAAAAAAACTCTACCATCTAGCACCTTTCAATCTCTAAGAAACGATATCTGGCTACAACTCCTTTAGAAATCGGATTCTGCTAAAACATCATAGAGTGGAAGAAAAATCGATGGAACAATGTTATAGATCTATTCACATGTAATTTTTACGTTTTATGAAACTTTTTGAACGATTTATTCTCCAAAATACGTCAGATCGTCGATTAAACAAAGTTAGTGGCCCATAGGGCACTGATTCACTCGGAAACCCTAGCTAAATTCAATGTTTTCTTCAAAATTTTGTTTAGAATCGATCATATTCAGTGAAAAATAGACTAGATGGTTGTAAAAATTGTAGATCTAGAAATTTTCATGTATATTTTTGTGTTTTGATTAGTTATTGATTGTAACTCATTGTTGTTGTTATTGTTGTTTATGCATTCACAAGGTGCAAGCAATCATGCTCGCATAACGATTCAACGATGTTTTCATTCAAAATCTGACCTCAATTAACAACTCAGATCTGGAAAAAAAAGAGGTATAAAATGTTTCTTTGTTCTTTCGTATATGCTATGTTTTCAACAATATTACATATGTTCTTTGGAATATTACTATGCTTTCAATCAAAACACGATAGTTGTTTTGTGCTTTGTTTTTTTACAATATTATTATGACTTTTGTTCTTGACAATATTTAAAATGTTCTTTCGTATACGTGCTATGCTCCCAACAAGATTACCTATGTTCTTTGGAAAATGTGCTATGTTTTCAGTGAAAACATGACATTCGTTTCGTGCTCTGGTTTTTGACAATATTATTATGTCTTTTGTTCTTGACAATATTGTCTATGTTCTTTCGTATATGTGTTATGTTCTAAATAATATTACCTATGTTTTTCGGAATATGTACTGTGTTTTCAATTAAAACATGACAATCGCTTTATGCTATGTTTTTTTACAATATTATTTTTACTTTTGTTTCTGACAATAATTTTCTATGTTATTTCGTATATGTGCTATGTTGTCTAAGGGTCCAACATTGCTCGACGACGAGCAACGAATTCGTTGTTCATCTAATTCAAACTAGTTTGGGGGAATTTGATGAGCCAATGAAATGTGCGATTTAAGGCTACTTTTGCTTGCCGTTTTAGGTACAATATTGAGTATTATTATCATTTTATACCTAATTATGTATTTTGATGATTCACGAGGTACAAATATGCAAAGTGAAGAGATTATGGCGATTATTGGAGAAAATACGAAGAAATACGCTTAATTCGAGAAAATTATGATAGACGATCATCAATTCATGCAAGGAGTTAGAAGAATCCAATGAAAGCATGGGACCCACCATTGCAAAGCTCATTCGAAGTACTAAAACATTGTAAAAGACCACTTTTCAAGATAACGAAGTTTAGACGGCCGAAAGTAGCCCCAAGAAGAATGAGGGAAATCGAAGGGCTGCGACCGTCCAAAGCTCGCTGGTCCCTGATTTGCTGGCCCAAGTTCGTACGCATTTTGGCATGTGATCCACCACCTCTTATGGAATGTTATGCATGAAATTCTCAGCTACAAAACACAATACAAGCAATGCTTAGGCCTATCAAAATCAAAACCCTACTTCCCCTGAAGTGCAACAAGATACAAGGGAGAAACCATCTCCGAAACCCTAATTCAGAAACCCTGGCCATCACAACCACTGAAGAACGAAGAACGCAGCCTTCATCAACAATATTTTCTAATATCTTTCTTTGTATTCTTGTCATTGATACTATGTTTATTATTCGTGCTATGGGTAGCTAAACCTTTTCGAAAAGGCGAACCGCCGAACTCTATTGTATTGCTCATTATATTTGATATATGTGATGAATTAGTTTTAGAGGTCACATCATGCATGTTTTTGATGTCATCTTCTAAGATCATGTGAGTATTGCAGGTGTGATAAGTTAGCCATGACGTTGACACTTGAGTTAAACATCGGTCCACGTGGGGTGATTTTATCAACTACATCTTGATTTATATCATGTATATGTGCACCTTTCGATGACAAATACATAGTTTAAAACTAAGCAGCCATGAGAAAATATAATAGAGAGAGATTGAGGATTCTTTACACCTTCGTACAATTGTCAAAACCTTTCAATCTTTACGCTTTCGTTATTACTTTCGGTTTGTTTACGAAATTTGCATCTTTCAAAACTTTCAAGCGATTTGTCTCAAAATAGCACCAAAAGAGTCACGTTTACGTCATTTACAATTTGATTTTCTAACTTGTGTCTTGATTTGTTAGTTCCTATGCCAAGTATCCGGAGAGAACGACACTCTGAGTCAACCTTCTGCTATACTAACTATTTGTTTGTGGATTTGTAGCATTCCGACTTTATAAATAACTAAACTTTGCGAGTGTTTTGGTGAACGTCTCACCTCAATGACATTGTCTCATCAAGCACCAGTCATGTTCCTAACAAGACTTCAACTTTCCAAGCTACTTGTGAAGAAGTAGAATTAACTATGAAGTTGCGACTAATAAGAGTTCTTTTTTTGTGAACAAGAACAAGTCTCAATATAATTGGTCTTTGAAATATGATAACACAAGTTGAGTTTCTTGATCATTGAACATAACTGAAATATTGCTACACTAAGTGTTCACTATCTTGCCAAAACCACATACAAACAACCACTAAACAGGCCTGTTAAGTAAAGTAAGAAATAAACTACTTCGTTTGGGAAACTAAGGAAAACCCCTTGGAAAGAATTGGGGTACTTGACTTGCGAATTTAATGAAATAGTCGAAGGTTGCTAAGTTGGGAACTTAAGGTAAAAGAG
This sequence comes from Plantago major, assembly GCA_026545765.1. Taxonomy (NCBI): domain Eukaryota; kingdom Viridiplantae; phylum Streptophyta; class Magnoliopsida; order Lamiales; family Plantaginaceae; genus Plantago; species Plantago major. The sequence goes on along the minus strand of JAIFAC010000279.1, from coordinate 58,790 downwards.
ATTTAGCTAATGATAGAATTTTGTAACGGAATTCAATTTTCTGTCTTAGTGAATTCAAGTCAAAGTCCTGGGAAAGACCGAAGTGGATTAGTAGAAGGATTATGCCACCTTCAGATACTACTAAAAACTTATGTATTTACTTATTGCAATCTATTTCATCAACTTATCTGTCTATTTGTTAAAGTATCTTGCTCCCTAAAAACACACATCTGACACTTAAACTAGAAAAAAATTTCGCATTCTGAAAGATAAGTATCCGCAGTTACTTGCTGATAAATCCGTTTTAAATACGAGAAGTTTTTAAGTCTATTCACCCACCCCTAATAGACTTGAACCTTGTGGCCTAAGGACCAACACTCATCACCCCAAGTCCATACTAAGGGTTCAACAAGGTGGAAATAAAAGGTTCCCCGAGATTTATTTAGTTTGGAGTGAATGGCTTAAACCACTATCTCTAGGAGTCCAATGATCTAGATATATGTCTACGTGGATCCCATTTCCAAGTCTCCATTTAACACCTCTTTTTACTAACCCCAAATCATTACAAATACTTTTCCAAGTGAACAATGCATTGTTTTATGGAATGACATCAAGAATATTCGAATTGTGAAAACACTTTACTTTAAGTAGTCAACTAAGTAAAGAATCAGGAAAATTGATAACTCTCCAAATTTGTTTCCGCACCACATCGAAGTTAAAGGGACGTAAGTCCCTCAAATCCATTCCCCCATTCCTTTTAGAGTTGCACAAAGTTTGCCACTCGACTCAATAAATCATTCTATTACGCCCCATCCCCCTACTAGATCATGGTGATAAGAGTCTCAATATAATGTAAAAGGTAGTTAGGAAGTTTAAAACAATCCCTCACATAGGCTGGAATAGATTCTAGTAGTGATTTATTTAGGACGTCCTTACCAGCTTCATAAAGGAACATGTTATCAAAACCCTCAATTGTTTTCTAAGCTCACTCTCTAAGCAAACTAAAGACCGGCCTTTTACATTTCAACATTTCATGAGGAAGCTTCAAGTACTTTTCATTCTTATCAACTACATTTACAAGAAGAGAACCCTCACCTCCTCCACCGTTTTACTCCCCACATTATGACTGATCAACACAACAATAGACTTAATAAGATTAATTTCTTGGCCTAAGGCAATGCTATAACAATGACAAACACTACTAATTTCAAGAGTTGTATCAAAAGTAGCTTGAGAAACCAACATAATATAATGAATAAAAAGTAAATGAGAGATCATAGGTGTGCTTGGAGTAACAACTCCTCGTACACCTCCCGCCCACACTACAAGAAAATGTCGAATTTTGCTATGGATTTTATTAATTGAAAATGGCTAAATCCGTCGCTAGCAACAAATTTTGAAATGGTCTAAAAAACTATACTCGAATTTAGAGATGGAAATTTTAGTCTGTCGCTAAAGTATCGACGAAATTCTGACGGTAACTTAAAGTTTTGCGTTATTTAGCGACCTATTTAGCAACATATTTTGCATCATATCCCAGATCTTTTTATTTTCTTTTACATTTTCATTTATTTCATGATTTGTGGACGAAATTTAAGATGTCGTTAAATAAAGATGGATTTAGTTACATAATTTTATACAAACACAGTCATATTAACAAACTTTCATTTTAAATATTAATATAAACAAATCAAATTCAAAACTTGTAAAAAAAAATCGAATTAAATTAAAATTGTAGAAATGTAATTAGGGCATCAACCTCGTCCCACTATTATGGTCCGCCCTCAACGATGACTGAGTACTGGAACTGATTCCTTAGCCACTAAAACAACTTATAATTATGGAGATAAACAAGGGAACCGACCCTAGATATGGAAATAGGTGAGTCTCCTTATCCCTAAGGCCAATCACTGGAGGGCATTGAATACGACCAAGGACCAAGTTGGACCGGCTGCGTGATAGAAACATGCAACTTTATTCCGGCAGTCATGTCCCTACTATCTAGTAGAGAATAGTATAATTTTACGGAGTCATTGTAGACGCTTGGTTGGAACTTTAAGATATTCTATTGCTCTTTCAAAAAAAAAAAAAAAAAAAAAAAAAGTCTCAAATGCAGACCTACTTATAGAACGTGTTTTAATACCGAAGGTAAGTAATCAATACACTATTCACTACAAAGTTCGAGGATAAAACCTGATACGTCAAATTAAGTCCTTAATTTATAAGCCAAAGGCACGAATCAAAGATCTCTTGAAAACACATAGCGAGTTGACAAGTTGCCCTGAGTGTCATTCTCAAAGGACTTAACTGGGCTTGTTGTTGTTTTGAATGATTAGTTATAAACTTAGAAAACACTTGTTTTTTGTATCAATCAAAGGAGATATGGACTGGTGGTTTCAACTCAAGTTAGCTAGTCAAGGATTGCAATGAAGATATGACTATTGAAAGTAAACCATTTTCAATGGAAATAGTAGAGTCGTCAATTCTACTAATTCAAGCGTTTATAGACAATGCATTCCACAATCGAATGCAACCATGAGGTGCGAATTCCTCTTGTGAATTTGGGTGTTTGAATTCGATTGCTAATCCCACATGAACCCGTAAACTAATTCGCAAGGATAAACAAACAAATTTTATTGTATCTTCATCCAAAGTCCTAGACTAGCATGCTTGAGAACTCACCACCACCCCATAGAAATGTTTAGCTAATCATACTCATGGTATCACAATCAATAGATTTGTATAAGCAATCACAAATCATCACAATTCAATAAGAAATCAGAATTAAGCAAAGGAATGATACAACTTTACCGAAAAGATGATCTTATTGAGCTCCAATGTATAACAATGGTGGAAATATTGTTTTACAACCACAAACCAATATAATCTTGATGTTAAAATGGATTACCAAGCTCAACTTGATGATGTGCACTTAAGAATTTGAAAGCGCTATAGTACCTGTAATTCTCAAATACAATTAAAGATTAAATTTATTTAATTGTCGGAAGCTCACAAACAAACAGTTATAGTGGTATGTTAACTCGGGATGTCGTTCTCCACGGACACTTAGCATAGGAACAAACAAGTAACGTTTTGAATATGCGTGCAGAAAGCAGACAAATTGTAAGTAAACAGATTGAAAGCAGATGATCGAATCACAATTAAAACCCTAATTTTGTTGATGAAAATCGATGGTGGTTGAAACATAAAGGACCCCCGACCTCCCTCGTACTATGCTACTCCCAACTTCCTAGTAAATATACTATGCGATTACCTCTAACGACAGCAGGGCATAATACTAAAGACCAAGGCGCAGTCGATACAAGTACCCCTACTCAGTTCAATGAAACTACTTCACTCAAAGTAGAACATCACACCACAAAGGATGTATAGAGTTGTATAATCACGATTTACGCCTAAGAACTATTCCATTAATATAACACGACATATAAAGAAGTAGCACAACAAAGTTTCGGCGGTTCGCCTTTACAAGAGAAAGTTAGCTACTCATAGTAATCTACTACAGACAAAAATCGAAAAAGGGAAGAAAGAAGAAGAAGCTTAGTCTTTGATGTCTTCGTGCTACTTCTAAGGGATCCTCCTTCTGGGTGCCTGACGGCCAGCGGTTTGGGGTTTCACTTCCCCGAGGAATGGTTCTCTCTCAGGAGAGCTGCTTTGGGAGCGGTGAATGATTATGAGACCCCAAGGGTCTAATTTATACTAAAAATCTCGAGCTCTGGCCGCCATTCATCAATAAAGAAGGTCGAAGGCGGGTTTAACCCAGACTGTGAAAAACCGATCCCGAAACTTCTACATCATCGCTACGATGAACCGCATAGAGGCTTCAGGTCGACGATCATCGCAATCCTTCGATTTATGTGCTCATTTTCTTTGTTATTCGATTTCGGGCTTCGTAACTTCGTTTCTCGAAAAATAGTCTTCTACAATGTTGTAGCATCTTAAATTATCTTCGCATTGGTTAGTCACATGACATGTTTTGACACCTCGAACTCCGTGCAATGACAAAATCAGCGTATTTCCTTATTTTCCTCGATTTCGGCTAAATATGACTTTTTGGCACCGGAAATCGTGCAATTCCTCAAAAACACGATCATGACCTACAAATTATGCAAGAAGTTAGTAATTGACCATAATATGATGCAAATATTGAATCTTGGAAAAAAAACGAGGGTCTAAAAGCATGCAAAATCGCACATTTCATTGTCACATAACACCCCCAAACCAGTTTCTTGCTCATCCTTAAGCATGGTAACAATGATAAATAAGAAGTGACTATGAATTGAGTAAAGAGCATAAACCATGACATAGATAAGCAGCTAGTCTTTAGGGTTTCATATTGTTGGTCCAGATAACGACAAAGTAAAAGACGGGGGGGGGGGGGGGGGTTGAATAGTCTTTTCAAACTTTTTACAATAAAACAGTTTCTCAGATATCTGGGAAGGTTTCTGATACTTATATTCAGAGAGCGGAAGACTTCAGTGATAAGTGCACGTGCTCAGCAGACTATAAAGTGTGTAAGTACTCAGCAAGCAATAAATAAGCAATAAGTAATGTGCAGTAAGTAAATAACACAACAGTTTATAGTGGTATCTGAGGGTGGCGTGATCCCTCAACTAATCCACTCGCTCTTTCCCAGGAGTTGAATTCACTAAGATAAGAAATTGAGTTCTCCTTACAAAGTCCTATCTCTTGATCCCTTTTACACTAGGTTCCCAACCAAGTGTTCCCCCTAAGTTGTTCCTTGGTTTTCCCAACCAAGTACTTCCTCTACTCATTAACCATTGAGCTATTCCTTAGTTTCCCAAACTAAGTACTTCCTGTGCTCAACGCCTATGTGGTGTTGTTTATGGTAGTTTGTCAGGTGAGTAGGCTCTTAATAACTTATACAGTTATCTATGAGTGCTATGTAGAAACAACCTTACTTAATACACTTTTCAATGTATGGTAAGTTGTTCTTTACTGACCCAAGTCTTGATGTTGTTCAAGAGAATGAATCACAGATATGAGTCGCAACTATATCTTCTAGATTCAACTCCTTCACAATATGTAATTCTTGTTAAGGATCAGGACACTTAGAACTTTCGTGCTACTTAGAATTCAAGAGTTTTAGTCTCAACAAAAGCTAGAGAGTAAGTAGGTAGAAGGCTTGTATGCTTGAAAGTATATCGCAATTGATGTTCAGTTTAAGGTGTGTTTTCAAGTATTCTAAGTGGTGATATTTATAGTTGAAAATCATGCCGTTTGAATAGTATCCGCTAGGCACAATAAAATTCAAACTATTAATATCTAAAGTTAGTACGACAATGAGCTTTGTCGCTTTACAGAGATTTTCTCTTTTACTCAGACATCTCTGTCTGTGTAATTAATGCACTGTACTAACTTTTGTCTCGTAGTGTCAACGGAACAATGCAAGCTTTCTGAGGCTTTGCAAGTCCTTTCTCAGTGGCCTATAGTGCATCAGAAACCACTTGTTGAAATACTTGTCTTCCAAAGACACTTAATTTCTTCAAGGTTTCTGAGCCAAGGTTTCTGAGGAGACACTTTTCCTTAGTCTTCAGCAATCTTGTGCAGTCTTCTGATCTCCAATAAAGGTTTCCTTCTGCTGGATGCTTGCTTCTTGGTCTTCTTCAAACATATAAAGATTACACTCAGAGACCTAACATCCTAATACAAGATTTGCTAGACTAACATACTCAATAAGCTTCCTCTTTTACAATGTTCAAGTGAACTAAGAGTATTAGTTACTTTTCTGAGCTAAGATAAGTCATTAGGAAAACTGATCAAAATCTAAACATATATTCCTAATAAATTTCCCCCATTTTGATCAGTCACATATGACTATCTAAAAACCTATCATGAACTGGATGAGGAAACAATCCAACACTTAAACATTTCTTATCATCTTTCATTTCTTTTTATTTAAGTGCAGAAAGTATACATCAACCAAATCACAAGATGTGATCTTTGCTGAAAAGTTATCTTTTCATTGGAATGATATCTGAGAGTAGGTTCATGAGATAATTTACAAGTGATAGTACAGATAAATTTTACAAGATAAGCAATAACGTACAATCAGCAAAAATAAAAAATTACACAACTAAGTAGAACAACATGAAAGTCCAAGTTCCAAGTGAACATTCTACTAGTTGGTCTTCAAGTCTTCATCTTCAACTTTGAAAGACCCTATCACCATATCTCTTCCAGTCTTCTGAGTATTCAAGGATGTATGTTCTGACTTTCATTTCAGCATTCCTTGTTGCCAGAGCAATCTCCTTGTAAGATTTGGTGGTGGGTAGGTTCTTGATCATGCTTTTGATCCAAAGGTACTTGCCCCATTTCCAGACATGTACTAGCTACTCTTCAATGGGCTTGTAATGACCATATATCTCTCTCAGATATTTCAGGTCTCCCAAGTATTGTTCCTTAGTCAAATAGAATGACTCATAAGGTTCAACCTGCAGTCTAGTTCTTGACCCAAATTTATCAACAATGGTGTGCACATCCTCTGTTCTATGATAAGGGAATTCTTCAGAAAGGACTTTCTTTCTGGCTATTTGTCTAACTCTTACTTCAAAGTCTAGCCATTTCTGAACTCTGTCTCTAGGAAACAAATCTTGTCTGCCTTTTCTCCATGCCATCATCTGTCTGAAGATGGGTACTGGTAGTCCTCCTTCATTGACTAGTAGATTCTTCAGTTTGAATACCCAGTAGCCATTCTTCTGATGAATGCACTGCCAAACAGTGGGATCAAGGTCATCAACCTTTACATACTCAATCTGAGCATCTTCTGGCTGTGGTGGTAGCACTCTACCAAACTTGATATCCCTTTCACTCTTCCTCTCCTGTTTGGAGTTTAGACCTTTCATAGATGGGGTACCTTGCTGAATTGATTTGGTGTTTCCAGAAGGTGTCCTTGCTGCTATAGGCTCAGACATGCTGCTTGTTCCTCTTTTCATGTGAAGTGGATTTATATCTTTCTCTTCATCTTCATCATCACCTCTTGATGTATGACCATAAGTTTATTGCAGCTGTCTTGGTCTATTTTCCTTCTCTTTTCAGAGATCTCTCCTTCTTCTTCTTCTTCTTCTTCTTCTTCTTCTTCTTCTTCTTCTTCTTCTTCTTCTTCTTCTTCTTCTTCTTCTTCTTCTTCTTCTTCAGAGTCTCAGTCTTGTCTTCTCCTTGAGCTCTTGGCAACTGTTGGAGGTTTCTGAGATCTTGTAAAATCGCACATTTCATTGTCACATCACTTGACCAGATGGATGATATTTTGGAACCCTAAGCTCTCAAGAATGTTTTCAAATGTCTAAAATGAAGAATGAATTTGGAATTACAAGATCTGGAATAAAATACGCAGAAAAATGCATAAATCTTTCGTTACAAAATGGGTGCACGGTCGCCCGTCATTTCACGCGACCGCGCGGTGGTCTGTACGCGGTGGCCGGAACTCCTATGTTCTGTTCACCGCATACATACTGTTACGTGGTCGCCCACTTCTCTTGCGCATGCAAAATCCACTTTTTGTCCAACCTCGCCCCATTTGGCATCTCGTGTACTCTTGTGGCACCTATTTGAAGCCTTGAAGCTTGTTTCGTCCGATAACATACATGAAAATGCATTGTTTTTTACTCCATTTCTTCATGAAAAATACATAAAACCTGGATAAAAATTGGAAACATGCGAAACACGAGAAACTACACAAAAATATATACAAATAAGGGTAAAAATACACAAAACGTTAGTAGAAACATGGTAAAAAGAACATGATGAGGTGTTCAAAAAATGCCTCATCAAAACCATTGACAACATATAGGATTACTAACAAGTCAAGCTTTTTTCGAGATGCCCAAGCTCAGCTCGAAAAAAGCTCGACTCGTTCGAGCTTAATTTATAACTCGAATAAATATTCGAGCCAAGCTCGAATATTGAGAAGCTCGGCTAAAAAACTTGACGATCTGCTCGAAAAAATTAAAAAATATATACTCCCTCCGTCACATGCTAGTTGTCCACTTTACTTTTCGACACGCAAAATACGGAGAGTAATATTATAACAGGTGAATTACAGTAGGTACCCCTGATAAATTTAGTAATAACACTTTAGTCCCTCTGATTTGAACAATAACATTTGTAATGGTAAAAATCCGTATCTCAATCGATTATTGAAAACTAGCCCAAGAGACATTATGACCTAGTCCAGAACGTATCCAATTATAGATTGGGTTATAAGCAGTCCGCAAAGGTGTCCAATTACGGACTGGGTGATAGGAAGTCTGCCAAAAGTTAAACAAATGCAAATGGGCTTGCTTGGTTGAAATACCAACCTCGTGGAATACGTGGACTACTTAGTGGGTTTTTATTAATGAGGCCAGCTCGGGCCCAAAGGTCTACCACTATGAGAAAGTGAGGTACGAACTTACATACCACCTACATGCACCTAGTTAGTGCGCACAACTACTTGAACCTAGTCAGTCCGCTATTAATGGAGTGGTCTAACTTACTACTCAAGTCGATAACAACTAACGCCCCAATCTCGGAGTTAGAGGAGGACTGACTCCAACGGACACTTTGACGAATCTATATAGGGAGGAAGGTGATACATGAGGGGGATCATGGGATACTCACTGAGTTAACCTAATACTGCATACTTACCGAGAAATCCTATCTGATTAACGCCATCAACTTGCGCAATCTCACTCATTCGCCACCAGATCACCTGAGTTCTTTCCTCACCTTCCATCTACGACTGACTTGCTTACTCCCTGGAAGCAAGTTACTCACCAGTCACCGAAATGTGTCTGAACACAGTCGAACCGAATTAAGCAACAGGATAAGTCGACAATCATCACTCTGCTCCTTCTTTCCTTCACATAGTTTACCTCTTATCACATTACTGACTTGAGCGTCGGAGTCCCTTCGGTCGACACCACACCGGTGTCACCTTGGAACCTCACGTCTCTAGGTTTGTTTCTGTTGCCTTGCAGGTTGTCGGTGCCCCCCCCCCAATTTTAATCGATTTTGATTGTAGATTTCTGAGCGTCTACAACATTTTAGTCCAAAATCTATTTTTTGCGTTGACCAGCTGATTTCCACGTGGTAATTGAAATGATTAATTGCACATCAATCCTTGTCGAATTTATAAAAAAACTCACAATTGACACAAAACAGTTTCACTCATTTATTTCCATCTTCTTCTTCTTCAAATTTTTTTTATAGCCCTCCTCCTCCTCCTTCAATGCAGCTTATGGAGATTTATAACTCCATGGTTTGAGTCTGAATCAAGCTCATATACTCAGCTCCATTAATGGATCTCAAAGGCTCCATTAACGGAGCTTGAACAACTCCAATAGCATGAAGTCGATTATTGGAGCTGTTCAAGCTCCGTTAATGGAGCTTTAAGCTCCATTAAGTACTTCTACCATAAGGTCCTGCTGAAATAGGTTTCCTTTTAAGTCGATTCTCTTTGCTTCTTGATTTCAAGAATTCTTTCTGTCTCCAGATCAGTTGTGCGGTACACCGTGGATTGAAATGAAGGAAAAAATAAAATAAGAAACTAAAGAGCTCGTGGAGGGTTTTAATGGAGCCCAAATCAGGCTCCATTAATAGAGCTTAAGGGCTCCATTAACGGAACTTGAATATCTCCTTTAAAGAAGCTGTTCAAGCACAATAAAATGGAACGTGAATAGCTCCATTAATGGAGTGCGTCAAGCTCCATTAGTGCTAAAATGAATGTTGGTCCAGATAACGGCAAAGTAAAAGACTAGGGGGGGGGGGAATAGTCTTTTAAAACTTTTGTCTATAAACACGGTTTCTCAGATATCTGTGAAGATTTCTGATACTTAATTTCAGAGAGCGGAAGACTTTTCTGTGATAAGTGCACGTGCTCAGCAAGATAGGTGTAAATACTTTGCAATGTAACTTAAGCAAGTAATGAGATGCATAAAGTAAATAATACAAGTCTTTTTATAGTGGTATCTGAAGGTGGCGTAATCCTTCAACTAATCGACTTCGGCCTTTCTCAGACCTAGAATCCACTAAGACAGATAATTGATGTAACCTTACAAATATCTTCTCTTGAATCCTAATTACACTAGGTTCCCAACCAAGTGTTTCCCCTGAGTTATTCCCCGGCTTTCACAGCCAAGTACTTCTTGTACTCAGAAACCTTTTGAGCTATTGCTTAGTTTCCCAAACTAAGTACTTCCTTGCTCAGTAACCTTGGAGTTATTCCTTAGTTTCCCAAACTAAGTACTTCCTGTACTCCACGCCGATTAAGGTGTTGGTTAAGGTAGTTTGTCAGGTGAGCTTCTTTAATAACTTGTTCAGTTATGCAGATAGCTCTATGAATCAAGTATACTTAATACACTTTGCAATGTATGGTATCTTGTTCTTTACTGACCCAAGTCTACGATAAGTGTTCAAGGGAATGAATCTCAGATATCAAATCTTAATTCAAATCTTTCACAAATAGCAATGCTTGTTAAGGATCAGGACACTTAGAACTTTTGTGCTACTTAGGATCAAGAGCTTTGGTCGCAACAGAAAGCTTGAAGATAAGTAGTGTGCTTGAGAGAGCTTGTGTGAGAGTATTCAATGTAAGTTCAGTGTTCTAAGGTGTGTTCTCAAGCAGTCTAAGTGTTTGATATTTATAGATGAATTTGAGTGCCGTTTGAATAGTATCCGTTAGGCCTAAATCAAATTCAAACTACTGATATCTGAGTATAGTACTGTAGTACGTTTGTCTTCTTCTTCAGAAGCTACCGTTTTTTATTCAGACATCTCTGTCCGTGCATTTAATGCATTGTACTATACTTTTGTCTTGTAGTGCCAGCGGAACTATGCATGGTATCAGAGATCTTTATGCTATCAGATTTCTCTGATGCTGTGCACGTCCTTTTCAAGAGTTTATCACAACTCCAGATACCTCTTGTTGAAACACCTTGTTAAAATATATTTCTTTTCAGAAACATAGTTTATGTCCAAGGTATCTGAGTGTAGATATCTGTGGGCACTTTCCTCGTCTCAGAAACCTTTTATTTCTCAGATATCGTTTTGCAACACTGTTTATTTAAAAACGCTTGTGTCTTTAAGATATCTGGTCATTGGTATCTGGAAACCTTTGTCTTCAGCAATCTTGTGCAGTCTTCACATATTCAAATCCTTTGAACATTTCATGCTGGATGCCTTCTTCTTGGTCTTCTTTAAAGAAAAATAAAAATTACATTCAGAGACCTAACATCCTATACAAGATTAGCTAGACTATCATACTTAGTGAGTTTCCTCTTTTACAGTGTTCAAGTGAACCAAGAGTACTAACCACCTTTCTGAGCTAAGATAAGTCATTAAGTTGCTGATCAAAATCTAAACAAATATTCTAACAAATTTCCCCCATTTTGATCAGTCAACGATGACTATCTGACCTATTACAAATCTGGATGAGGAAACAATCCACCACTTAATCATTTCTTATGATCTTTTAATTCATATAATTAAGTGCAGAAAGTAAACATCAACCAAATCACAAGGTGTGATCTTTGCTGACAAGTTATCTTTTATAGATTGATATCCGAGTAGGTTCATCAGATATGTTACAAAGAAAGTTCAGAGATAACTTTTAGTTGATAAAACAACATTTTAGCTCAGTCAGCAAGATACAAAATACATAGTAAATTAGGACAACAGGAGTAACCAAGCTCCAAGTAGACATCCTAATAAACTAGTCTTCAAATCTTCAACAGCTCCAAGGATCAATTTGCATACTCCACTACAAAAAAAAAAAAAACAGTTTATGGTGGCAAAAAAATTTGTCACAAAATTGTTAAAATTTGTCCCAACACAGATCTAGTGACAAAACAATTTGTCACAGTGTCATCACTTTTTCCCCCTCATAAATGGCCTATTGTGACAAAATGACACTTCGTCACATCAATTACATCTAATGTGACAAAGTTATTTTGTCACAAATACATTTTTTTCATCACAAAAGTTATTTTCGCACTCCCAAACATTCATCACAATTACTCAATTTCCTCACGGAAAGACATCACATTTGTGACTAAATTTCATCACAAAATGTCTTGAACAATAGTGACTAAATTTCATCACGAAATGTCTTGAATTTTTGTGACCAAATTTCATCACGAAATGTCTTGAACATTTGTGACCAAATTTCATCATAAAATATCTTCATCATTTGTGAGTAAACTTCATCAAAAAATGTCTTGAACATTTGTGACCAAATTCCATCACAAAATGTCTTAAACATTCGTGACCAAATTTCATCATAAAAGACTAGAACATTTGTGACAACATTGCATCACAAAAGGTAATTTAATGTGACAAGTTATTTAGTCATATTAGTTGTTCTTTATCACAAATGTCGATTTTCGGTACCCAAAGATCATCACGTATGTTTAATTTTTATCACAAAAGACTTGAGAAATATGATAAAATATTGTCACAATATCGCTTTATAGAGACAATTTATTTCTCAGAAAAACTATTTTTTCATCACCAATCTATATATATTGGTTGAACGGAATTCATCACACTTAATTGTGAAATAATGTCATCACATAAAGGGTATCAAAATATCGTTCCACGAAAATCGAAAACCAAAAATGACTAAAATACTAAAAAGTTGCATTGAAATGATAATAATTGTCAAACACTTGTCCGGTCTAAAACCAAACTAGGTAGCAATTCATAGACCATTTGAGTTTGAGAAATAAGATCCAAATGGAGTTAACATATAATGATCACAAACTAGATGCTTCTCTTCCATTATATGTCATTCCACGCAAAAAAAATCCATATGCTTCATGTCTCCAAGTTGCAGCTAAGTTTCTCCAGCTTCATCGAAATCACCATCTGTATACGATAAAAAAAAACTCCAACACTAGAGAGATGATGTATTCATACACATAATAACGAACTAGCTTATAGGTTACAATGAGCCATGTCTATAAGTTAGATTCTACTGCCTCATCCAGAGCATAATATATACAAGACGACAAGTTCAACAGTTCAACTTTAAGATGAGGTATTCATACACAACACGAATTGGTGTTCTATCATTTAAGCATGTATAGTACTCTGATATTGTTATGCAAATTAGCAATTAGTTCTCTTCTCATCATTATCATTCATACTAGTAGAGAACAGATCGATTCGAAATCAGGAAAAACACTTAACAAATCAATTGTTGAATGATAATGAACATAAATGGTTATAGGCTTTTTTTTTAAAGAAATTAAAATGTATAAAAAAGCACAAGTGCTACAATATGAAGAAATACATGAATGAGAAGCCTACCAAGGACGACACACTGCACCAAGATAAAGAGCAAATGTGCAAAGGCACTACAAACAAAATCAATACACCAATAAACTGTTGCCATAAACCTCAATGAACAAAACCTAAGCCCCACTCCAGAACTCTTGGTTAATCCATAATCAAGTTGTTGCTCCAAAATTTAAGTCTAGAACTGCTTATAGGTTACAATGAGCCATGTCTATAAGTTAGTAGAAACTGCCTCATCCAAAGAACAATATATACAAGACGACAATTTCAATTGTTCAAACCTTAAGATGAGGTATTCTTACACAGCACAAATTCATTTTCTATAATTTACACAGCCACATAATATATGGAAAAGAAATCAAACGGATTCACATTAAAACAAATGAATTTAGATTTGTGTCATGGTCCTGACAATATATTTAGTCATTAAAACATAATAAATAGAAGAAACATAACAGATGTCCTGCTAGAAAAGAGTTGGAAGCTTTATTTTATTTACTTCATCCAATAAATCGAACCCCGAAAAAGATAGATGCTTTTCAACAAAATACGTAAACAAAAAAATGAAAAAAGAAAGATTAACACTTACCATCAATAATTTCAGTGATACCGGACAGTTTTCCCAAAATCTTCTCCCACTTTAACATTTGAGCTTTCATAAAGTTCACATTATTTCCTTGCTCCTCGCATTTATTAGTTAGGTAAGTTATCTGCTCATTGGCTTTGTCCAATTCAGATAATTTCTCTTTGATGTCAATTCCAATAGTCATGCTTGATGTAATTCCACGAGATGCTTGCAATCCATGTCCCATCCCTTTTATATACCCGGACTTGTGACCAAATGTGGACTTCACAATTTGAGACTCAGTAATCGACTCTCCATCACTATCTTTACCTTTGTTTCTCTTATCAACCATATCCTCCTACATCATTTTAACATATCAACTAATGCATAATACATGTAAAATTAAATAGCTACGTATCAAATCAGCAAATTAATGTTTTCTTACATATTTTAACTTTGCAACAGGATTCACGAATTCACCTCCTTTTTTGCTCCGAGTCAGTTTGAAAAATTCAATCTCACTTTTCTCTTCCTTTTCATGTGGAATAAACACAGTTGGCTAATTAGTATAATGTTATGGAAACATCATAGAGACTTGACATGAAAAGAACTTTTCAAAATGATAAAATACTTGAAATTGAGAAGTCAACAAGGATGTACCATATTTTTAAATTGGCGAAGGAAAGGGGTTCTTCCAGTTGTTTGATTGAACAACATTTTACCTCGGTTTTGAATGTTGATGCTTGATCTTTCCTGCAAATATCACAAATGTTAACTAAAAACATGTTCAAAGTTGATATGTTAGATATACATCAGCCCCTTACTATATGGAATACTAGTTAAAAGATCTACACAAATGCAATACACATCAAAATGTCACATGAATATGTAACATCAAGTAGAGGGGTGGAAAGTATGAAACTGATACATATAAACATTTTGCCAAGTTGGAAGAAAATAACCTTGTATTTAAGGTCCTCGATGAAGTCACACGCCAATTGCCACTTCTCTAAAGTAACATCTCCTCTAGGAGACACACTCCTGGGATTAATGCCTTTAGCTTCTAAGGACTTGTAGGCAACATGCAAAGTATACCTCCATCTTGTATATGCAGTCTGGAACTTATTGTCGATGATTTGTTGAACACTTGGAGTATCATGATCTTCAATATCACATAGGTGCTGCAAATACATTGGATATTTTTTGTCAAGTGCAATCCTGTAACTAAATATTAACAAATTATAATAATTTTACTTACACCAAGCCTAGCATAGCAAAAGTCTTTGCTAAAAGACGAAACATCCTCCCAACCGACTATCTCTTTCCAATATCAGCATGTCTTCTTACTATCACACCAACTGCAGTGCTAAATTGTTCATCATTATTCACGGATACAGCTTCTCCAGGTAAAAATGAGATATGCAACTTTCCATGCTAGATAAAATTAAACCACATGATAATAGAATACAAATTTAGGTTCCAAGCAGGTTATTTCAGGTTATTTATTATTGATAAGTACCACAATTAGTTACCTTTTGCACAAGTTTCTCCAGTGATTCGCCACGAGAAACACCCCGATCTGCCTTCTTTATTTCTAAAAGAGAAAACAATTTAATTCTAACAAAGAAAACCATTCAAATTGATAATTATAACATAGAGTGTGTGGAAGTCATTCAAATTTACTCACTTGGGTCTACATTGAGATTAGGAGAAGGAGCTACATTGACATTTGGTGTTAGAGCTACAGTTTTATTTCGAGCTGGAGGTACATTGCTGTTTGGAGCTTGAGTGCTAGTAATCTTAGGACCTGGACCTTGAGTGCTAGTGATCTTAGGATTTACATAAGCAATACCCATAGGCCCAAGATTTACATAGCAATACCCATAGCCATAAGAAATACACTTCTCAAAGTAATCTAAATGCTATTTCCTAAATTCGTTAGTAATAGCCTTGTAGAAACAATAGTCCAGAAGTATCATCCCATCCCATCCCATTTCCTGCTGTAATGTAATATGTATAAATTGTAAAAATTGACAAAGGGGGTATAAAACATACCAATTTAGCTGTCGTCCTTTATTGCTATATTCCTATATAGATACAAAATTAAAGGTTTTGTGACTCAGAATTCTAAAATCGAAAAGGGCAGGGGAATTCTAGAACTCTTGGCCCTGGTCTGGTTGTCTGAATGATAGCATCTCACAATTAAATAACAGATAGTGAAAGATTTGTGAAAGAAGAGACAAAAAAAAAGGTCTCTAGAGAGTAGAGATTCATCTACATCCGAGTCCAAACGAAGAGTTAAAATTTAAAGGAAATGAAAGAAACCATGAAAAGACTATATAATCTTACATGATTTTGGAAGTAATCGGACCTCGATCGGTGGTGAGCTCTGGAGGCAGGAGGCGAAATGAAGAAAGTGTTCAGAGGGGTTTTCTTCTTTCTTTACTAGTACTTGTGAAGTTTACATTTTGTTTTAACTTTTTAGGTTAATTTATTTGACAAAAGGCGGCAGACCAATGTTCTTTCCCCCCTTTTCTTTTCTTTTTCAGTATTTTCCCTCCTTTTCGTATTCTCCTTATTTGTAAGTATTAATGAGAGACCCGAGAGACGGATTAATGTTCTTAATTATATGTATAATGTTTTAAATAATATCAATAATATTTTATGAGTGAACATTTTATATCGTTTTTATGTATATGTATATATCACCGATGTTCTTAGTAAAACCTCTAATGTTTTTGGATATAACTGTAATGTTTATCTGTCTTTTTTGGTCTCTCTATAAGACCGTCTCTCATAAGACCTATTATTATTATTATTATTATTATTATTGTTATTATTATTATTATTATTATTATCATTATTATTATTATTAAGTCTTCTGATATACGACAACCAATGTTATATGAAAAAAAAAACTCAAACTCAATGGCGGAGCTAAAAATGTCCATTGACTAAGGTTGAGGCGGAGCTTAGAGTTGCGTCCATGGCTAGAGCATAGAGCTCGGCTCGGCAACAAACCTTATACTCCCTCCATTTCAGAGAAAGTGTTACATTTTGACTTTGACCAGTCAACTATCTTCGAGTTTGACCACAAATTACTCATAAACGATAATAGTAAATAATTTAATAAAATCATATAATAAAAATTTAATTACTAAATTTTCATTATATAATTTTAATAATTTATTTATTAATATCGTTTAAGAGTAAATTGTGGTCAAACGGAGAACGATTGACCGCAAAATAGTAAAATGTAACACTTTCTGAGGGAGTATATCATTACACTACAAAAAAAACAGGGGTTTAGCGACGGACTTATCCGTCGCTAAAGCCCCTGCCGATCCGTCACTAAGGCCTTAGCGACGGATAGACGCCCGTCTTAATGACGGGCGTCTCTAAGGCGAATTAGCGACGGATAGTTATCCGTCGCTAAAAGCAGATTTTAAGTTTTTTTAAAAAACAAAATTCTGCTATTTTGGCGACGGATAATTGAAAAAAATAAAATCCGTATACGAATACAAAATTCGAATACGAATATAATAAATCGAACGAGATCTTGATTTATCGAAACTACAATATTCAAATCGGACAAATCGAAACTACAATATTCAATACGATTATACAATAAATCGAAAATTTTATACAATATTCAATAATACACAATTCAATAATACAATACAATATTTAAATGATTATACAAAATCGAAAATTTTATACAATACAATATTTAAATTCAATCGGAGGTGGATCAGAGTAGATCGGAGATGATGGAGTTGGATCGGAGCAGATCCGTCTTGTCCGATTTGGTGGTGGTTGAAAGATGGTGGACGAAGAGGAGGCGGATAGATGGTGGTGCGGTGGAAGGAGGATGGTGGAGGAGGAGGCAGTGGTGGATCGATGGTGGTGCGGTGGAGGCAGTGGTGGAGTGGTGGTGCGATGGAGGTGGGGCGGTGGAGGAGGAGGCAGTGGTGGATCGATGGTGGGGCGGTGGAGTGGAGGTGCGGTGGAGGTGGGGCGGTGGAGGAGAGGCAGTGGTGGATCGATGGTGGGGCGGTGGAGGTGGTGCGGTGGTGGTGGAAGTGGTGGAAAATGGAAGTGGTGGGAGATGGAAAAATGGGGAATGGTGGCTGTGGGGGTGTTATATTACGGTTTTTAGGGTTCTAGCGACGGATAGATTTATCCGTCGCTATTTAACGACGGATACGTCGTATCCGTCGCTAGAGTTAGCGACGGATAGTCGTATCCGTCGCTAGATTTTCATTTTCCGTTTTTTTTTTAATTTCTTTTTTCTTTTTCTTTAAATTTTGGTAAACTATTCTAGCGACGGATACGACTGTCCGTCGCTAACTCTAGCGACGGATAGTCGTATCCGTCGCTATAACTAGTGAGTCGTCGCTAGCTAACGACGGAGCAAATCCGTCGCTCACGTACCGGGGCTAAATATGGGAATGCTTGGAGTGTTAGACTGTGTGGGATGAGGTAAAGCTCCATCCACTCATATAACAACATAGACGTGTTGGAAATGTTGATCATGAAAAGTCAAAATGGGTAAGCGAAATTGGGACGGAGGAGTATCTTTTAATCAAACGTTATGTTGTAAATCTTAGTAGCTAGGCTAATATTTTTGGATATAAGCGTAATGTCTATCCGTCTTTTTTGGTCTCTCTATAAGACCGTCTCTCATAAGACCTACTCTTATTATTATTATTATTATTATTATTATTATTATTATTATTATTATTATTATTATTATTATTATTATTATTATTATTATTATTATTATTAAGTCTTCTGATATACGACAACCAATGTTTATATGAAAAAAAACCTCAAACTCAATGGCGGAGCTAAAATGTCCATTGACTAGGGTTGGTAGGAGCTTAGAGTTAAGCCCATGGCTAGAGCATAGAGCTCGGCAACAAACCTTATATATCATTAGAATGTGTGGGATGAGGTAGTGCTCCATCCACTCATATAACAACATAGACGTGTTGGAAACGTTGATCATGAAAAGTCAAAATGGGTAAACGAAATTGGGACGGAGGGAGTATCTTTTAATCAAAACGTTATGTTGTTAACGAAATGAGTCGTGTTGTAATATGAAAAACATTAGCCTACTAAGATTTACAAAAGAGCTAACTATATAAGCCATTAGCAAACCATGAAGTGCCATCTTACTTTCCACAACATCTAGCCTATGTGCCATTGCCTTACCCAGCTTGTGCCATCTATGCGCCATTGCCTTACCCAGTCTGAAAGCGCACCAAAGCGTGCCCCGCAAGTACCAAAAACCTATGTGCCATTGCCTCACCCAGCCTGTGCCAAAACTGCACCAAACTATGCCCTCAAGTAGGAAGACTATGCCAAATTGTGCCCACCCACTACACTTGTGCCAGATCTGTGTCAACAAGACCAACCTCCTTATAATAATTATTAACCTAACAATAGTGGCGCATCGATCAGATCGTATGGGATTATTACTCAATAACTAAAAGCAATATTATATTACAAGACGCGACAACCAACGTTGTGTAGATAACCTCCGACTCAGTGACATTTTGTGTTTTAGTTTTGAGCAATTATAGTAAAATTGACGTAGATTCTTCATCCGATATGCAAATCATAAAATTCAAAATTCCTAATAAACTAGAATCGTATATCTTCGAAATGGCATAGCCCGTGAATTCTATATATGTCCGAGATAAAACAGATTTCGAGTTCAACTAGAGTGAAAATTGTGTGTTCTGACCGTTTTGAGCAGTTTTAGTAAAATTGACGTAGATTCTTCACCCGATATGCAAATCATAAAATTCAAAATTCCTAAAAAACTAGACCCTTATATCTTCGAAACGGCATAGCCCATGAGTTCTAAATATGTCCGAGATATAACAGATTTCCAGTTACTGAAATTTTTTGTGTTTTGACGGTTTTGAGCAGTTTTAGTAAAATTGACGTAGATTCTTCACCCGATAGGCAAATAATAAAATTCAAAATTCCTATAAAACTAGACTCGTATATCTTCACAACGGTATAGCCCATTAGTTCTAGTTATGTCTGAGAGAAAACAGATTTCCAGTTAGTGGAAATTGTGTGTTTTGACGGTTTTGAGCAGTTTTAGTAAAATTGACGTAGATTCTTCACCCGATATGCAAATCATAAAATTCAAAATTCCTATAAAACTAGACTCGTATATCTTCACAACGGTATATCCCATTAGTTCTAGTTATGTCTGAGAGAAAACAGATTTCCAGTTAGTGAAAATTGTGTGTTTTGACGGTTTTGAGCAGTTTTAGTAAAATTGACGTAGATTCTTCACCCGATATGCAAATCATAAAATTCAAAATTCCTATAAAACTAGACTCGTATATCTTCACAACGGTATATCCCATTGGTTCTAGTTATGTCTGAGAGAAAACGGAATTTAAATTCAACTAGAGTAAAAATTGTGTGTTAAAACCAGTATATTGGGCCTAACTCCAAATAACAGGACATAATCGATTCAAATTTAAAGCAGAACAAAATTCTGAATGATAACCTTATGCGCTAGTGATTTTAAATCTTTGTAATGGCATAATATTCAGTTCCATAACTAAATTTCAGTGAATAAACTATAATAAGAAGAGAAAAGAAAGTGAAAAGAACTCTTAATTAAATCAAAAGCGAAAATTGACAATGAAGAAAAATGGCACCCTCTGGTCCATTACACAATTAGCCATGTGTTTAGTTGAAAGGAGCTTGTAGAAGTACTTGAATACATAGAACTGATTCTTGGGCAAAAGGAATTCAATTAAAACAACTCAACCATGAACGAAAAATTGACAAATTAAATCACGAAAAATGAAAATGGAGAGCCTAGAGGTCCATTTTACATTTGTGCTATGTATGATGTTTAAATGAGAGTGAGATTAGTTTTATACATAAAACAAAGATATTGAAGCAAATAAATGAATAAAATGATAACCGATATAAGAGAACATCAAAATATATTATAAAATTAGAAAAAGTAGTCTTTGAAAGGTCAAAGTTAAGTTGTCAATGTTGCGAGAGATATTAGAACAATCTCTTGTAACGAGTAGTTCAAGTCTCAATGAGAACAAACAAGTTAAGAAGAGAATAGTAAAATCCATCACAAGGTGTGACAACAAACATCTAGACTGAAACCAAGCGTGCTGGTGGTGGTTAAGAAACAACGATATCCAATGGCGAATCTGCTAACTCTCCATGACACACCTGATTAAGGTTAGAAACCACATAAACATATCAGAAACATAAATATATAAAATGATATATATAAAACATATGGAAGACATGATATATATACTACTTTTCTTGCCTCTTATAACTAAAAATGACATTTGCATCTTCTTCTTCGTTTTGGTTTATCATAATCGTCCTCTTCACTATCATTTGAGTCCATGGTCTCTTTCTCACTGCAGTCCAATTCATCAAAATCACCCATGTCATCTCCATCAAGGAAATGGTCCAACTTCTCTCTTTCTTCAAGTTCAGCATGTTTCTCATCATCATATTCTTCTTCCTCATCAACTAGTGAATTATTCTCCTGCCTAAGTTTAAGAAATTCTTGCATATCAATTTCATCCGGCTCAAAATCTTCCCTCACAAGGCCAGCTACAACATCATCATCACTAACTTCAGTAACCCCATCTGATTGACGGCAGTTTGCATTGGGTTTGTGAACTAGATCTCCTAACATCATCTTCTTTTGCTACATCCGCATGAAGGTCCCATAAATGTCTATGTTGCACTCTTTGTACTACTTGCCAATTGTTAACCAATTTCGTATCATTAACGTAAAAGACCTGCTGAACATGGACATGTAACACAAAAGGATCCTCCTTGTACCATCGGGACCTTGTGTCAATGCTAATGAAGTGTATGACCATCTGGTAAGATATCTTTCAATAACATTAGTAACATCTCAAAACTTTTATTGCTCCACTTATTCATAACTTTGATGTGCAACAATTCAGAAACCACACTTAGCAATGATTTACTACAACCTGGATAAAGTTCACGGTGAGTTCTCCTGACTTCCTAAAACTTTCTGTTTCACCTTTTTCTTGGTGCATTGCTGCCATGTCAGACAACAAGTCATCTAAACCACCATTTAGTCCAGGCATCGAGTTCGAATCATCTTCTACTTCACTATCACTATCAAAATTGTTTCTCCCATTACCCTCTCCATGAAATATCCATTCCTCATAACTATAACTATACGAGAAACCAAATTCATGTAAATCTTTCCAAACTTGGTGAAATGATTTGCGTCTTGTGTTATTACAGAAACCACACGGACATTGAATCAAGTTATCCTGTGTTTCTGAATTTTCCATGGCAAAGAGAAGGAATGACTTTACTCCTTTTTTATATGATTCCGATAGCTTATTGGTTTTCCTAGTCCAACTCTTATCCATGACCCAGAACCTACAAGATAGCAACAACAAGAATCTTTTGCCTGAACCCAACCACATATATGAACAGTGAACTGACGTTTAATGAAAGAATAAAAACGATTTGATCAAACAATTAAGAAATTAAACATAGTAGATTCCAAAGAAGAGAGACTAGCATGATTTAGGCAAGAGGTTGGGCACACAACACAACTAGTCTAGAGAAGTATTGATCCATACACAACAACAAAACTAAAAACCCACCAGCCCTTAAACCAAAAAGAACAAAACAAAATTGATCGATGAATGGTGCTTGATTGAACATACCTCGTCAATTGTAAATTTCTTCGAGTATAATTGCTGGAAATTAGAGTTCAATGAGGAAGGGGGGTGCAATTAGGTTTCAGAGGAAGGGAGAATGGCGCAAGAAATTCGCGCGGATCTGTCTCTGTTTTTCCTGACCGATAACTACATCTATTTATTTTTCTTTTTCATCGATAATTTGGTACTGAAATAAAAATCAATGAACTTATTCCAGCAAAAAGCTGTTGCTGAGTGGTAATAGGTACCTCTACTATTGTAAGGGCCTGAGTTTGATTACCTTCGGAGCCATTTCTTCAACAATTTTACTAACTTTTTAATTTTACTCAGTGAGTTATAATGTTTTACTTTTCAAATTTTCATTCTTTGCTAACCTTCTCCTATCTTACAACTCTATTTTCTATTTCAATGTTTTATTCATTTCCCATACTATTTTATAAATTCATATAAGAGACATTAAATCATTTATGAGAGAATATTAATATACGTTAATATATCGATCATTTAAGACCAATTTATGCTTTCTATTATTTTTACAATTTTTTTACTATTAGAGACGACCTCTAGCTAAATTATCTACTGACGGCCTAATGAAATAAATATTGTTGTAATATGAAAAAACACAAATTTTGAAAACATAGATGTTCTGATGAATAATATCGATGATTTTCTTGATAGATAAATTATATCGAGACGGTCTCTCATAAAACTTACTCATTATTTTATGGTTATTTAATTTTATTCTCATGGTAGTATGGATTTTTGCAGTTTATTTTTTCTTTTTCTTTATTCAATGTCGGAAAATCAAATGTGAGGAATTCACTCTCTCACAAAAACTCTACATTTGTGATGAAATTAACATTTTATCACAGAAACCTAAGTATATGTGACAAGAGTGATTTTCGTCACAATATACATGATATTTAGTGACAAGACGAAAATTCGTCACTATATTTGGTTTATAGTGACAAAATCACATTTTGTCACATGTTATTTGTCATGATGAATATGAGTTTTGTAGTGTCCCTATCTCCAAATCTTTTGATATCATCTGAGTAATCATAGAGTAAGGTTCTGACCAACATCTCAGTGTCTCTGGCATAACCACATACTTCTTTGTATGATTTGGTGGGATTTTTCTTGGCAAAGTGTTTGACCCATAAATACTTTCCTCATTTCCAGGCATGCTCAATTCTGATATCTGATAGTTTGAAGTAATCATAAATGATCCTCAGATATCTGATGTCACTCTTGTATTGATCTTGATCATGTAGAATGACTCGAAGGGTTCCTGACAAGTCTTGGCCTTGTGCATTCGATGAGGTTTGGGACTCTATGCACATCATCAGGTTTTCCATAAGGACATTCATCATTAAGGTCCTTCCTCATGACTTCAACTCTCTTGACAACTTCAAAATCCAACCAAGCTTTGACATGATTGGTGTTGATCAAGATTGGCTTATCTTTTCTCCATGCCATAAGTTGTTGATGGATGGATCTGGAAATCCTTTTTCATTTACAAGCAAGTGCTTGAGTTCGATATCGATATCCATTCCTCGATGAATACACTGTAGGAGGAGGAGTTGTCGATCTTCACATACTCAATTACGGCTTCTACGACTGAGTGGAAGTTGACCTTTTCTTCTTCGACTCTCAATCTATTCCTCCTTTGCCTTGAGTTTTCCTTGGATTGCTTGAAGAATCACCTGGATTGACTTGGTATTTCGGAGGTGTTTTCTATGGGCTCGATTAGGCTATCAATTTTCTTTTTTTACGTGAAGAGGGCTTCATCTTCATCGTCTCTTCATCATCATCATCAAGATTAATTCTTGTGAGAGTTTTGACCTTCTTCATTGCCTAGGGATTTGATTTGGCCTTCTTCTTCTTCTGAAGACTCATCAATCCCTCTCACTTGTCTTCTCCTTGGAGCCTTGGTACTCCTTGGAGGTTTCTATGCCATGGACCTTGTTACCATTGAAGTTCCTTCAGTTGGTTTCTGGGAAGTAGCTACTATTTACCAGCGACTTGACTTGAGGAGGGCTCATTGATTACGAGTGGTGGTGGGAAGTTTTCTTGTTTCTTCTTCCCTACTGACACCGACTCAGTTTCTTCTTATATCCTTCTCCTTCTTCCCATTCCCCGACTTTGAGGTCGATTTGTACAATCCTTCCCCTTAGTCATTGTTGGTGACTAAGCTTCATAAAGGATTCGAGAGAGACTCAAATGTCCTTATGGCGATTATAGGCGGTGACCAACCACGAAGTTCAGCTTTGAGCTCCTGATTTTGTTTGATAAGTCCATTTTCCTTATCAGTGAGCTCTGCCAATGGGCCTTGAATGGCATCTGCTTTTCCAGCAGCATAGTTAGCTTCTTCAAAAACTTTTGCAGCCATGTTTTGGTCATCATCCATAACCATGCCTAGGTCTTTACGAGCAATGACGGTGGTTGTCATCGAGTGATGAGCTCGGTGAATGTCTTCATTCTGCGGGGACGATGCGATGGCGGCTTTATCTTGAGAAAGCGACTCCTTTTTCAATTTGGCGATTTGATATCATTGTTCAAGTATTCATTGGAGTTGACATTTGGCGACTTCTTTGAATATTCGGGCAATCGATTTCTTTTCAAATGAGAAACCGCTAAGTGTTCATTGCGATTATTACGCGATTTCTTCTCTTCTTCATCATCTAAGTCATCAGCCTAGTGATCTTCATCCTCTTGGACATTTTCAAGATTTTCTAGTCCAGCAACCATCTTAGAGATGGGCTTCTTTCCTTTCAGAGAGGAGGATGGTATATCTTTTGATGGTGATGCAGCCTGAGCATCATGCTTTTCTTCAGATACTTCTTCAGTATCTAGCTCCTTAGCAATGGCATTTACAGCATCCTGGAGCTCTTTGACCTCAGAGTAAGCTACCATTTCTTGTAAGTATTGATCTTGAAGTTGATTAAGCTTATCTCTGGATTTAGCTAGATCTTCTTCGATTGAAGATGGGCGGTTGTTCTTCTTCAATAGTTGTTTGAGTTTAGCGACTGGTTTGTGTATTCAATATATTTTGAGTTGTTTCCTCAGAGTGCTCAACTACTTGTTCAGTAGTGTCCTTTTGTTGTTGGGAAGATGGATGGGTAGATTTCTGGGGAGATGGAGGAGGGGATTTTTGTGATGTCCTCTCAGTGTGTTTTTCAGCAACTGAGGCATTCTTTCTCTGTGTAATCCCTCCATCCACAGTGCGGGGCATCATCATCATCCTTCTTATCATTCTCATCCTTGTGATGGTCAGAAGGAGAGTCTTCATAGTCATTCTCATCAGTCTCTTTCTCTTCTTCATCTTCAGAGACCAGATTGATCACTTCTGGAATAGTGATCTTTTGCCAATTTACCTCCTCTTGTTCAAAGGGTATGCATTGTAAGGTCTGGGGCAAAGTAGGCTTGAATGTCATCTGCATTCTGGTCTGACCATCTGCCTTCTCAAAAGCTTCTATGAGCTTGTGTGTAGCTTCTTTGATAAAGTCCTTATGCATCAGAGTAGCAAAAGAGTACTGCGCTGTTGGGAACATGGCATGGACATGATTCTCCAAGTTAAAAGCTCGGACTCTTCTCAATTGGTGATCAGTCACCTTTGTTAATTCAGTCAGATCTGAGCTTCTGAGCTTTTGCCACTTTCTGAAACACTTGAGATGTTTCTTTAGTGTGTGGTTCTTGAAGAATGTAGCGGTCTTACATTGAGAATCTGAAGCCTTTTGCACACTTGTTTGAGCCTGAAAGAAAGAGTTTTGAGTTAGATTCAAAACTTGTGTAGATATCTAAGTATTTGTGTAGTTAGGTTTCTGAGTTACCTAAATGAATACATCAGGCTCAGAGACTTGTACTACTGAGGTAGGGGGTGCCTCAGATATCTTGTTGTGAGGTGGAGACTTGGGAGTCTGGTCCTCATCAACCTTTCTTTCTACTTGAACTTGAGAATTAAAATTAACACAATACTTAGGAAATTGTCATGAAAGAATATATGCAATTAAGCTTCAATGATCTCTGAGTTTTTCACTTACTTCCTTAACAGGAGACTCAGAATCATTTTTCTCAGAAACTTTCTCAGTTTCTGGTGTTCTTTCTGGTGATGTTGCCTTGGGGGCTTCATCAATTTCCATGGGTGCAGGGGATGTCGCAACTCTTTCCCCTTGCACTTCTACTTCTGAATGTGCCTGTAAGTAGAAAGTATTGAGTAATTAGAGAAGAATTTATAACACATGATGAAGAATGTTTATCATTGAGTTTTATATACCTTCACACTAGAAGGCTCAATGACATTTTCTTCAGAAACCTTGACGGTTTCCTTTTCTGGCATTTCTGCCTTATCTTCTTCTTTCTCAGTTGGAGCCTATTAGAAACATCCACTTAATTAGTTAAGTGTATTAACATATAACTGAAAATTAATATCTTAAGGAATTCTTTATCACCTGTGACACAGGCTCAGATTCCTCAAGAGGTGAGGTTGTGGTAGCCTCTTTCTCAGTCTCTGAGGCAAGCTTTCCAGCTTCCTCTTGTTCTTGTTTTCTAATTCAGCCTGTAACAAAGAAATTATAATAAGTAACAAGATTTAGGCATAAATTATCACAAGTAAAGAGTTAAACCATTCAGCTACCTGAGCAATGTCAGGCTGATTGGTCTCTGGAACTTGTGAAGTTTCCATGCGTTGGTCTTGTTGTTCTTGGACCACTTCTTTGTTGGAAGTTTCAGGTACTTCAGACCTTTCCTGAGTATGCAACTCAGTTGCCTCCCCTGGTTGATCTTTCTGAGTAGATGTCTCAGTTTGATACCTCTCATTGAGTTGGGGAACCTGCTCTTTTGCAGGATTTTCTCCAGCAATGAAAGATGCTGGTATCTGTAACTCAAGTACCATTTCAGCAGTATCCACATCTGGCTGTTGTGGTTGTTGTGCTTGAGACAGACTGTTGAGTGTTGAGGCAATGGCAGTATCCTCCAACACTAGTGTATCACTCATCAGAGCATCTTCAATATGCTTCAGTCTTTCCTGTTCGGATGGTGTAATTTGTCCAGTGACCTTGGACACAGTTGCTTCTTCAGCAACCTTTGGTGTAGGTTCTTCTTCAGATACATCTACACTAGTTACTTTTTCAGTTCCCTTTGCCCTTTTTGATTTCTCTAGGACTTGAGAGATGACTAAATCATCATCTTCATTGTCAGAGTTCTCATCAGCATTAAGGGCCCGGTGGTTCATAATCCCTGCGGTTTCTGCAGATAGGGCTTGGTATCTATCACTACTTTCTTTAGCAGCATTGATAAGTTCATCAGCAAGGCTTTCGGTAGTAGTTTTAACATTTCTGAAAGCACTTTCTCTTGCTGAGTCTACTTGTTCAGTAGTTTATACCTCTTTTGCAGCATTGATGTGTTCATCTGCATTGATGAGTTCATCTGCAGTGGTTGCAGGTATCCGGGAATTGACAACCACAATGGGTGTGTCTTCGGATTTGCCAGCAGACTTCTTTCGTGAAGTTTTGGGCTTCTTGGTCGCAACCTTTCCCTCAGATACCTCTTCAGTCTTTCGCTTCTTGGAACCTTTCTGAGATCCAGTAACCTTTTTCATCAAGTTTGTATACTTATATTTGTAGAGTAAGTTACTGTTGGCTATGTCAGCCTTCTCTCTGAGCTCAATGCCAAGCTTCTCCAGCAAGTAGCATATCTTTAGAACATAGCTCACTTTGGGCTTAGGCTCAGCAAGTCCCTTAGCGATTTTAGGCTCAAAGCCTTGTATCTTCTTCACAAACTTCATAAAGGCGTACTTTCCCCAATTGAAAGGGTTTTCCAGCCTTTTGTCTTGTTGTTGCAACAAGAACATCATCATCCAGTGTTCTTGGCGTATTTGGTCAGCACCTCCTTGTAGATCATCAAAGCATCTGTGAAGAATGCATGCCAACACATCGGTGAACAGCGGATATGCGGTTACGATGTCGACAAGCTTGAAATCAGTGGGTGTATCTTGTTTGTCAGTGTCACACACACCACTGTACAGCTGTTTTACACCT
The DNA here is from genome assembly GCA_026545765.1 of Plantago major. Lineage (NCBI taxonomy): Eukaryota > Viridiplantae > Streptophyta > Magnoliopsida > Lamiales > Plantaginaceae > Plantago > Plantago major. Next base: position 30,156 of record JAIFAC010000279.1, on the reverse strand, counting down.
TCAAGGAGATCTTCATCTTTGGTGTCTATTTCAAAATCCTTTCCAAGATTTTGAAGATCAAACAACTTACAGAAAGTTGATAAGACCAAAAGGATTTACTTTCCTTGGACCTTAGTTTTGATAGACACTATTGCAGTGCCTTCAGAAACACATGATATAATCCTGGAGTTATTGTAGAATTCTAACACATCCAGTGAAGAAATTCCACTGGGAAGAGCAGATAGAAAACCCTTGATTTGTGCCTTTTCAAGCATGTCAAGAATCAGTTTCCTATTGGCTTGGTTTTCAACGGTGACCGTGGTATTCCTCAATCATGGCACCACCCCAAATCATCACGTGATTTGAAGTCAATGATCGGGATTAATGTCTCCTACCAATCGATTGTTCACTATAACCAACTCTAGTGCTTGCTTTGGCGATGCAGTGGTAGAGGATTGGGATTTACGAGTAGATGAGCGGCTTAGGAGCCATCTCTTTATATAGTACAAGTGTTTGAAAGTTTGAAAGAGATTTGGATGAGAGATTAGTGATTCTTTGGAAAACTAACGAGATTTGCAGAGGTTGAAGAATGGTTTTGCTATTCTTGTGTAAGGCAAAATGTGGGATTAGTAGTAATTTCTTTTGCGAAAATCCTATATATATAGCAACGTAATTCTAACAAACATATTCATACAAATTGGTTTTGTATATGTATGTGAATGCGATAAGGCGTGGGTAAAAGTTTGTTCGGCATTAAATGCATAGTGGACCATGTCGAATTTCAGCAGTTCACTTCTTACGAGAATTAATCTCATGTTAAGATCAATAGCCCAAAAATTATTCAAGCGAAATATATATATATATATATATATATATATATATATATATATATATATATATATATATATATATATATATATATATATATATATATATATATAATAATTCAAATTAAAAGCATTTCCCAAATCCTTTCCCTAGCAGTGGTTGACTGACGCATTGTATGTATGTAGACTTATATTAGGTACATCTGCTTAGTTTTTCAATAAATTTTATCAAGGGTCACCATTGCTTCTTCAGCAATTATCACAATCAACAATTGTAATTGTGCCCATTTAATGAGTTTTGGCTAATAGCTATCTGAGTCATGTTTCTGGGTGAATGAGAATACTGTTTGTATCAGAGTCTATCTTATACTTGTTGTCTTTTCACAGTTTTACACAAGGATAGAAACAATACAAATTTCAAGATAGTAGTTGACTGTAGACAGTTGTACTATTCTCTTTTGTGTCCCCCCTCACTGAGTGATCTAGATATCTGAGTTTCTGTCTCAGAAATCTTCAAATAGCCATTTTACCCTTTAGCCTTTGGTTTCTGGATTCCCGTTCCAAATCCCTCTTCTCTGGATACCCGTTCCAGATTTCTCTTTTCTCTCCTTTGATATCTTCTTCAGACATCTGAAATTTTTCAGTTCTTTGGTAGCTCCATTAGTCCAAGATTATGTCTTAAAGCTAAGAATATACTTTCTTGTAGTGTCTTAGTGAAGATATCTGCAAGTTGGTCTTCAGTGACAATCTTGAGTATCTCTATATTACCTTTTTCAACATGGTCTCTGATGAAGTGGTGTCTAACATCAATGTGCTTTGTTCTTGCATGAAACTTAGGATTCTGAGTTATGGCAATAGCACTTGTGTTGTAACAGAAAATAGGAGTTTTCTCTTCATTGAGTCCATAGTCTCTGAGTTATTCTTTGTATCCACAATATCATGAAGCACAACACCCAGCAGCAATATATTCAGCCTCTGTGGTAGATGTATCAATTGAATTTTGTTTTATGCTGAACTAAGATATCAATCTAGCACAAAGAAATTGACACGTTCCTGAGGTGCTTTTTCTATCAAGCAATGATCCAGCATAGTCAGCATCTGAATAGCCAACCAAACTCAATCCACTATCTTTTGGATACCACAATCCAACTTCTACAGTACCTTTTACATACCTCAATATTTTCATAGCAATGTTGTAGTGTGATTGCATTGGATTTATGCGAAATCTAGCACACTCCAGCTGCATATTGAATATCGGTCTACTTGCGTGAGGTGCAGTGAGACCCGATCAATTTCCTATACTTGTGTTCTTCAACACTCTTGTGATTCGATATAGGTCATTTTGGTTCCAATGCTCATAGGTATCTTAGCATTCTTTTCAGAAGGCTTTAGATTAAACTTGTTGAGCATGTCCTTTGCATACTTTGTTTGACTAATGAATATTCCATCTTTGAGTTGCTTGACTTGCAGCCCTAGGAAGTAATTCAATTCTCCCATCATGCTTATCTCAAATTTACATTTCATGAGTTCAGCAAAGTCTTCACAAAGTTGCTTGTCTTTAGATCCAAATATAATGTCATCAACATATACTTGGACTAAAAGTAGTTTCCCTTCATGGTTCAATGTGAAGAGTGTTTTATCAACATTTCCTTTCTTGAAATCACTTTCTAGTAGGTATCTGGCCAATGTATCATACCATGCTCTTAGAGCTTGTTTTAGTCCATCTGAGCTTTACGAAGCTTATAGACCATCCTACTTTACGAGGAAACTTCAAAACACGGTGGTTGCTCAACATAGACTTCCTCACAAGTTCACCATTTAGGAATGCACTCTTGACATCCATTTGATAAGCGTAAAGTCATTATGACGCAAAGTGTAGAAAGAGTCTTATTGCATCGAATCTTGCAAGCTGGTGCATAAGATTCATCAAAATCTAGTCCTTGATGCAGGTGAATCCTTGGCAACCAACCTAGCTTTGTTTACGGTTATTTCACGGACTCATTCATTTGTTTACGAAAACCCACTTGGTTCGATTACGGATATTACATCAACAAATGGAACCGGTTCGGTTTTGTTTCTCTCAAATTGATCGACTCTTATTGCATTCCAGAGATCCAATCTTGATCCTTTAATGCTTCTTCTATAGTTTTTGGTTCAATATTTGAGATGAAACATCCATAGAGACAATTTGCATTTTCAGCAATTGCTCTTCTAGTTCTAACTCCTTGGTCTATGGGACTAATCACATCCTTTGCAGGATGATTTCTTATCCATTTCATAATGGGTTTTGAACTAGTAGGATCAATATCATTTTGATTTGAATGCGAATCAATATGATCTTGATGGGATACTTGTGCAGTATCTGAGATATCTGACACATGAGAAATGCCATGGATATCTGACACTCTTGAAATGCCATGGATATCTGACACTCTTTCAGTGCTAGAGATATCTGGAACTTGCATTTCAGTAATCTCATTTTCAGATACATCTTCATGATGAAGGTTCTCAGTAACCTATTCCATTTCTGGAATACTCATAGGAAATTCTTCATCATGTCTTAGAGTCATCTGGTTGTTACTAAGCATAGGTTGCTTTTCATCGTCAGACTCATCCTCTATTTGAATGATAGAATTGTTTCCTTTTGAGGATCCTTTTTCAGAATCTTTAATCATTAGTTCTTTGAACCTATCTGAGAGATCATCATTCAAGAGTACTTTCTTGTTTCCTTCATAGAATACTACATGAACAGATTCCTCAATCTTTTGCGTTCTTTTGTTGTAGATTCTATAGGCTTTGCTATTCAGAGAATAACGAAATACTCCTTCATACGCCTTTGGTTGAAATGTTCTCAAGTATTCTTTTCCATTGTTAAGAGCGAAACATACGCAACGAAACACCCTTAGATGTTTGATACTAGGGGTCTACCAATGAAAAGCTCGTAAGGAGTTTTGTCATGGTGTTTGTTAATCAAACATCTATTTTGAGTGTAGCGGTGTGTTTCTGACCCAATAGATTTCACTTATTTGATGTCATTAGCATTGTTCTTGCCGCTTCTTTTAGGGTCTTATTCTTCCTTTCAACACCATTTTGTTGTGGTGTTCTTACGGAATATAGTTCTTCTTTGTATACCTTTGCGGTCTGAACTCTTTTATGTCTTGGTTCACAAACTTCGATACCATAGTGCATTACGATTCTGATACCTTGTCATTTTTATGACTTGAGCTTATTCAGCAAGATGGGTATCTCAACCCTTGTATCATTTGTATTTGAGAAAGACAACCCAAGTGAATCTTGAGTAATCATCAATGACAACAAGACCATACTTCTTTCTTGCATAACTAGTTATAGAGGATTCAAAAAGATCCATATGTAACATTTGGAGTGGCCTTTCACTGGAATGTCTAGTTTTAGACTTGAAAGATGTTTTAGATTGTTTTCCCATTTGGCAAGCTGAGCACATACCATCTTTTCTATATGCCATTTTGGGTAAACCAACCACCAACTCTTTCTTGGCTAGCTTGTTCAGAGTTTTGAAATTCAAGTGACTCATTCTTTTATGCCATAGCCAATTTTCTTCAGTGTGGCCAGATTGACTCATCATGAGACATTCTTGGTTGTGGCGGATGCCAATCGACAACATAAAGATTTCCTTCGCCTTGCAACCAAGGTATGCTTTGACTCATTGTCGATCACTTTGCATAGTTTGAGTTGATCTTGACAGTGTACCCTTTGTCTACTAGTTGACTCATGTTTAGGAGATTATATTTCAATCCCTTTACATGTAGTACTTCAGAGATTGTAAGGGTTCCAAACTTCAGATTGCCAAATCCTATGGTTGGATTTTCATCTCCTCCAGCAAACTTGATAATTGCTCCATCATTGCACTTTTTGTAGTCAATCAGATTTGCTTTGTCTCCTGTCATGTGCTTCCCACATCCACTATCAAAATGCCACTTTAGATTAGTCTTTAGAGTGTTACAAAACAAGAAGCAGAGATTAGGTTATCATACCAACAATGGAACCATCTCGACTAAAGAATCTTCGGTAAGAATCCATTTTGAATGAATTTCTTAGGAACATTCTTTTGTCTATGAGAACATAAGGAGAATTCTAGTTAGATGATTAGTATCATTGTTATTAAGAACTATTTTCTTCCTTAGTGTGTTCCTTGGTGCTCCATTTGGTGCTTTCGGATACTGTCGGGTTTACGAGTGCCTTCTCGACAAACTTAGCTTTCTGGCGATTTCTTCTAGCCACGGCATTGATTTTCGGTGGCTTGATTCATCTTCCACTTTTGATAATTCTTGTGAGCAATTCTAGCCTTTAACCATCGTTCTTGCTCTTGTTTGTACTCACGAACAAGTTGTTTCCCGATGGCTTTATAGACAATACCATTCGAGCACACGGTGCTATCGAGATCTTTTCTCGTGACTTTGCTAGTCTCTGGGTAATCTATTTTCTTTCGAGAAAACATGACATAGGAGAATTTGTCGACTCTGCAAATTTTCCTTTAGAAGAACATAACTTGTGGTGATTACACTTTTAGGTTTATGTTTCTTTTGAAATATTCCCATGATTTCTTTTGGACTTGTTTTTCCCACAAAGGTTTGGTCATTGCCTTGCCTTTGTCGATAACCTTAGCTTCGACCGATCTTGTAGGTTGTTTGGGAACCGCCTTGCTGAGCACTGACAAATGTTCTTCTTTCATCACTCTTATTCAGAGTGGTAGAACTATCTGTCTGTGTGTTCATCCCAAGTCCTCTCTTTTCTGAAGGATCTCTTAAATAAGATTGTACTTCAGTAAGAGTGTCACTAGCTTTGGCATAAGATTGAAAAGATAGTTCTTTCTTTTTGAGTTCTTCATTCTCAGAAAGAAGATCTTCACATTTCTTTTGAAGATTGGCCAATGCTTCTTCATGTGACTTTTCAGTCTCAGATATCTGAGCCTTGAGAAATGCATTTTCAGCATCCTTTTTCTCAGATATCTTGAGTATTTGTGAATTTTCTTTTACAAGAGAATTCTTTTCTTCTTCAAAGATCTCTGCTCTAGCTCGGACCATCAGAACAAGTTCTCTTCTGAGATGTTCCAGATCTTTAATTCCTTCCTCATCACTTTCATAAATATAACAGGAAGTATGTGTTACCTCATCAGCCATTAGACAAGGTTCAATGTTGGAGATATCTGGAAAGATTTGTTTAGCCATTCCACACACTTCTTTCTTCTTTTGACCAAAGTCAATTACTTCATGAGAAACACCGCACATTTATGGAGAAGGCAGTGTGGAATCATTTGAGTCTTCACCCTCAGAATCAGACTCAATGTCTAGAGCATCCAATTGGAGTTTAATCTTTTTCCTTTCTTCAGTGAGCATAGCTCTCTGACTTCTCTTGAAGTTTCTTCTATCTTTCTTGTCACCTGTCTTTAGTTTGTTGAAGGCAGGGCAATCCTTCTTGAAATGACCAGGTTTCTGACAATAGAAACAGATATCGTTTTCGATTTCTGCCTCCTCAGTACTAGATGCTTTTTGAGCCGGCTTGTTCAGCGAGCTTTGCATATTTTTGTACTGGTGATAGTTTGAGCCTAGATGCTTTTTCAGCTTCTCTTTGGCTTTTCTTCTCTCTATTTCCCGACTGCCATATTTTCTAATTTGCTTTACAGCAAGAGCATCCTCAGTCACCTCCTTGCCTTCCTTCTTTTCAGAAGTTCCTTGAGCAACTAGAGCAACATTCTGCAAGTTCTCTTTGAGTTGTCTCATAGTCCGATGTGCAAGGTGAGAGAAAAGTTCCAGGTGATATCGGCATTCCTTGGTTAAAGTAGAAAAACTTTGTGTGCTCCGGTTATGATTTAGACTTCTCACAATAGTCTTAATCTTTTACATTGAGTATATCTATTACTTTCTCCAAGTGCAGCCATGTCACTCATAAGTGTTAACCGAAATCTAGTTCTTGAAGAGTCTATGTGGGACCGTGTTTAAAGTTTTGGAATTTGAGCTTCAAAACTTGAACTTATTTTCCCGTTTTCTCGGTGCGGCCTGATTTCTTCAATCGTTGCTAGGCCACTTTCCTTTTTTACACAGTTTACATTGTATGTGCTGGAGTAGAGCGTATGATGATATTATGAGCGACCATCGATCGATTTCTCTTGGCATCTTAGATGTCGAGCTCTTTGGGCTTTGGTTCGTAAATAACTTGGTAGCGGGTCTACCTTGGTTGGCGCATCATGCGAAGACCCATCGCTTTGTTCTCTGTCTCTACCATTAGAAACCTCCATGACCTGCTTGAGTTGTTGAATAACTATTGGGCCATTCTTTATCACGTCGATCATTTCGTCATTGATGGCTTCTAGGTGGAGCATTATGTTGTTCTTCCATTTCTCATAATTCTCTGGCTTGAGAATTGGGGCGTCACTTAAAGACATCCTGCAGAAAACACACTAAACAAACAAATCAAGTGTAGGTGAAAAGCAGTTAGTGGGCACTTATCTGGGATCTAGGTTCAGTGCAGAAGGCTTGGGAACCTCCTGCTCTGATACCACTTGTTGGTCCAGATAACGGCAAAGTAAAAGACTAAAGATGGGGGGGGGGGGGGGTTGAATAGTCTTTTAAAACTTTTGTCGATAAACACGGTTTCTCAAATATCTGTGAAGATTTCTGATACTTAATTTCAGAGAGCGGAAGACTTTTCTGTGATAAGTGCACGTGCTCAGCAAGATAGGTGTAAATACTTTGCAAGGTAAATTAAGCAGGTAATGAGATGCAGAAAGTAAATAACACAAGTCTTTTTATAGTGGTATATGAAGGTGGCGTAATCCTTAAACTAATCCACTTCGGCCTTTATCAGACCTAGAATCCACTAAGACAGATAATTGATGTAACCTTACAAATATCTTCTCTTGAATCCTAATTACACTAGGTTCCCAACCAAGTGTTCCCCCTGAGTTATTCCCCGGCTTTCACAGCCAAGTACTTCCTGTACTCAGAAACCTTTTGAGCTATTCCTTAGTTTCCCAAACTAAGTACTTCTATCTTTCGATAACCTTGGAGTTATTCCTTAGTTTCCCAAACTAAGTACTTCCCGTACTCCACGCCGATTAAGGTGTTGGTTAAGGTAGTTTGTCAGGTGAGCTACTTTAATAACTTGTTCAGTTATGCAGATAGCTCTATGAATCAAGTATACTTACACTACAATGTATGGTATCTTGTTCTTTACTGACCCAAGTCTATGATAAGTGTTCAAGGGAATGAATCTCAGATATCAAATCTTAATTCAACTCTTTCACAAATAGCAATGCTTGTTAAGGATCAGGACACTTAGAACTTTTGTGCTACTTAGGATCAAGAGCTTTGGTCGCAACAGAAAGCTTGAAGATAAGTAGTGTGCTTGAGAGAGCTTGTGTGAGAGTATTCAATGTAAGTTCAGTGTTCTAAGGTGTGTGATCTCAAGCAGTCTAAGTGTTTGATATTTATAGATGAATTTGAGTGCCGTTTGAATAGTATCGTTGAAGCAAATCAAATTCAAACTCTTGATATCGAGTATAATCTTGTAATCGTTTGTCTTCTTCTTCAGAAGCTACCGTTTTTTTGTTCAGACATCTATGTCCGTGCATTTAATGCATTGTACTATACTTTTGTCCTGTAGTGCCAATGGAACTATGCATGGTATCAGAGATCTTTATGCTATCAGATTTCTCTGATGCTGTGCACGTCCTTTTCAAGAGTTTATCACAACTCCAGATATCACTTGTTGAAACACCTTGTTAAAATATATTTCTTTTTAGAAACATAGTTTATGTCAGTATACGAGTGTAGATATCTGGGCACTTTCCTCGTCTCGAGAAAACTTTTATTTCTCGAGATATCTTTTTGCAACCTTTGTTTATTTAAAGCGCTTGTGTCTTTAAGATGTCTGGTCATAAATATCTGAAACCTTTGTCTTGACAATCTTATGCGATCTTCACATCTTCAAATCCTTTGAACATTTCATCTTTGGATGCCTTCTTCTTGGTCTTCTTTAAAGAAAATAAAATTACATTCGAGACCTAACATCTATACAAGATTAGCTAGACTATCATACTTAGTGAGTTTCCTCTTTACGTGTTCAAGTGAACCAAGAGTACTAACCACCTTTCTGAGCTAAGATAAGTCATTAGGTTGCTGATCAAAATCTAAACAGATATTCCTAACAATGAAGGCATTTTTTTTTTAAAAAAAATCTAACGAAGAAGATCAAAAGAGTTTCCATTGCAATTTTTTTTTATTGAATTTGGATAGGAAAAATAAATGTTGGTTAATTAGGAATTATAATAAACTTTGGGGATATGAATTGAATGTTAAATAAATAAGATGGATTAATTGCAATTTGTCTTTTCAAAATGTAAATATTAAATAAAAAAATTATTTTTCAAAATATCCACCTCACTAATTAGCTGCCACGTAGGAAAATTCCGTCGACTTTTGGACTAGACTATAATTGGTTTATTAAAAGCATCTCTGTGTTATTGTTGAAAAGCAGTGACCATAGTGAGCTTGTGGTGTTTATTGGGGGACCTGTTGTAATTTCCCTATTATAACACTGTATAGTACATGTGGGGTGTATTTTTTTAACTTCATGAGTTGTTAGTTTGATTGTTTAAGTTACTTTTAGACTTTTGTGGAAATAATGAAGAATATAAAATTGTACTCCCTCCGTTTCACTAAGGCTTCATTTGGTTTGAGGGAAAATTGGGGGGGAAAAAAAGGGAAAATATTATTTTCCACAATTTGGTAGTTCTTAGGAAATTCTGAAAAAATCTTTTAAATCTTTATCAAATATATATATTTCCACAAAATAAGGAAAGTTGTTTCTCCCTCACATTTTCCAGGAAAATCTTATTTCCCCCCTCCCCCCCACCTCCCCTTCTTCTTTTCCCCCATTTTTTCTCAAACCAAATGAAGCATAAATGTGTTACAATTGTGTTGGACACAATTTTTTAAGTCAAAATCATACAAGTACATGTGGGTCCAAATTAATTTGTGTGGATAAAAATGGGTTTCCTCTACCGTGCCGCATGATGTAGTGCCTCCTGGTGCTTCTGTGTGTTGTAAAGTGCAACATATACTGCATATGATACAATCATGGTATAACATTTAAAGCACCGGGATGTCTTCTGACAACACGGTAGACAAAACCCTAAAAATGAGTGTAAGATATTAAATAAGTGGCAAAGTAAATGGTGCCAAAAGTGTGTGGCTAAAAATGAGTGCAAGATATTTTTAAGGAATTTTATTATGGAATTAGTCTCCATAAAAGGAATTGTAACACATTTAATGAAACGTCTGAAATGGAAAATTGTAACACTTTTAAAGAAACGGATGAAGTATAACTTAAAATTGTAAAAAGGTGAAAGTTGACAACTTTAACGGACAACCAAAATGGACAACTGGCGTAAGACAGAGGGTATATATTATTTTTAATTTATACTTTGTTTTATTAATTTTGGAAAGGTTTTGAGCTTTCGAGTCGAGCTATCCTCTAACTTTGTTAGTTTTTGGTTCGAGAGTCGAGACAAATTCGAGCTTTTGGGTTTCAAAAATTTAATTAAATTAAAATAAAAAAGCTCGCGAGCCGAGCTCGAATAAAGAAATTTTGAGCTCATGACATGCAGCTCCCCGAGCTTGAACTTCACAAATTTTGTAAACCTCGGCTCGGCTCGTTTTGTAGCCCTATGACATATTGATCAAACCATATCACGAAACTTGCCTCTACCTTTGTTTTAAGGGAACGAGGCTATATGTCATTAGTAAAGTCTCATAAAAGTCCTACTCATTAGTGAAAGTCCAAAAAGTCCATCAATATTCAACTTAAATTGCCTAGGTTTGTTGATGCCCGTTTCCTATTTTGCGGATCCTTCCCGGGTGGGGTTTTTTAATTCCGAATCAGGGTCATGGTATGGATCCTATATAAAAGCCTTTTAATCCCTTTATTCATAATTTCCTTCAGTCATTTCCCTTCTTTTCGTTTCTTCCAAGCAACAAACCCTAATCTTCAATTTTCTCTCTCTAAAATCATCCATGGCGGAAGTAAAGACCAGATCCAAATCAGATCGAGCAAAAGAGGAATCGCGTGGCAAAGAGGAGCATGTGTGGACTATCATAGCTAACAGATCGAGATGGATTTGCGGTTAGATCGAAGATCGAACGAAGGAGCTGAGACCGATGAGATCGGAGATCCGAGTAGCTGAGATCGGACGGAGGAGCTGAGATCCGAGATCGGAGATCGGGTGGAGTGATCGGAGAGTTTGTCGGCAAGAGCCTGAAATTGTCCGCTATAAGGTATGTGAGCCGATCTCTCTCTCGGTTCGTGTAATGATTGATGAGACAAAGTATTGGTTGATCTACTGCAAGGCTAGCGTGCGAGTCTCTGTTCAGAGATGTAAAATGAGAAGCTGCTAAAGTTACTGTGATATGGCATAATGATTGATGAGAACATTTAGTATTAGCTAAGTTACTTGTCATGTGTGCTGCCGTTGAGTTACTATTTTCTATGGCAATTTGTTGTAGACATCAAATTTAACTAGTAGAGTAGTTTGCTTATACTTGTTTCAAATTTGTTTCGATCTGTTTATTTTACTTTGCTTTTGGTTGCTTACTGCTTTACATATGATGCCGCTTGGAATATATTATGGTGATTCCATATGCATATGCCTATAGTTTGTACCTACAGTTTACCGAATTAGCACTCATAAGTTTGATTTGCCTATAATTGTTGGTCCAGATAACGGCAAAGTAAAAGACTAGAGGGGGGGAGGGGTGAATAGTCTTTTTAAAACTTTTGTCGATAAGCACAGTTTCTCAGATATCTGTAAAGATATCTGATACTTAATTTCAGAGGCGGAAGACTTGAGATAAGTGCGTGTTGAACAAGATAAGTGTAAGTACTTTGCAATATAAGTAAAACAAGTAATAAAGCTGCAGAAAGTGAATAACACGTCTTTTTATAGTGGTATCTGAAGGTGGCGTAATCCTTGACTAATCCGCCGGACTTTCTCGACCTAGAATCCACTAAGATAAATGAGGTAACCTTACAGATATCTTTTCTTAGATTCCTAAAGCACTAGGTTCCCGACGAGTGTTCCCCAGAGTTATTCCCGGCTTCCTGACCCAGTACTTCTGTCTGTGAGAAACCTTTTGAGCTATTCCTTAGCTTCCCAAGCTAAGTACTTCTCTTTCGACAACCTTGGAGTTATTCCTTAGTTTCTCAAACTAAGTACTTCTGTACTCCACGTATATGGTGTTGGTTTTAGGTTTGTTTGTCGGTGAGCTTCTTTAATAACTTGTTCGGTTATTGAGATAGCTCTGTGAATCAAGTATACTTAATACACTTTGCAATGTATGGTATCTTTTCTCTCTTGACCCAAGTCTATGGTAAGTGTTCAAGAGAATGAAACTTAGATATGAAATCTTAGTTGACTCTTTCACAGATAACAATGCTCGTTAAGGATCGGGACACTTAGAACTTTTGTGCTACTTAGAATCAAGAGCTTTAGTGCATAGCGAAAGCTTGAAGGTAAGTAGTTTGCTTGAGAGCGCTTGTGTGAGTATTCTTGAAGTTCAGTGTTTTCTAAGGTGTTTTCTCAAGCAGTCTAAGTGTTGATATTTATAGATGAATTTGAGTGCCATTTGAATAGTATCCATTAGGCTTAAATCAAATTCAAACTATTGATATCTGAATATAATCTTATGTGAGTTTGTCTTCTTCTTGAAGTTACCGTTTTATTCGAGACATTTACATCTGCGCATTTAATGCACTGTACTATATTTTGTCTGTAGTGCAGCGGAACTATGCATGGTATCAGAGATCTTTATACAATTAGAGTTTTCTGAAACTTTGCATGTTCTTTTCCAGAGATCATCATAGCTCCAGATACCATTTGTTTAAGCAACTTGTTATAATATGTTTCTTTCTCAGAAGCATATTTTATGTCCAAGGTATCTGAGTGTAGATATCTGTGGGCACTTTCCTCGTCTCAGAAACCTTTTATGCTCAGATATCTTTTGCACCTTGTGTATTTCGAAACACTTGTTTCTTCAAGATATCTGGACATAGGTATCTGAAAAACCCTTGTCTTCAGCAATCTTGTGCAGTCTTCAAATATTCAAATTCGTTGAACTTTTCCTGCTGGATACCTACTTCTTGGTCTTCTTCAGAAAATAAAAATTACAGTTCGAGACCTAACATCTATCTGAGATTTGCTAGACTATCATACTTAGTGAGTTTCCTCTTTTACAGTGTTCAAGTGAACTAAGAGTACTATTAACCTTTCTGAGCTAAGATAAGTCATTAGGTTGCTGATCAAAATCTAAACAGATATTCCTAACAATAATTATCTAGTTTTTTGTATAAATGGTCTATATTTTAGTAGAAATTGTCTATGTTGTTCGTTGTTGTTGGTTTAGCTTTTTTTGTATAAATTGTCTAGTTTTTAGTAAGTATTGTCTAATTTTTAACATGTATCATCTACTTTTTATGATTTTAGATTTGCTAAGTGGTTATGTACATTGTATATGTTTTTTGTGGAGATTTGTTGTCTGTTTGAATTTTCTGAATGTTTTGTGTGAAATTGTCTAGTTTTTAACATATATTGTCTACTTTTAATGTTTTACACCTTTTTGTGTGAAATTGTCTAGTTTTAGAGATATTGTCTAGTTTTTACGAAATATTGTCTAGTTTATTATCAAACATGAACATAATTGCCTATATTATACAGTTTTTTTTATATTGTTTAGTTTATGAAAGGAATTATCTAGTTTTTACATGATATTAAATTTATTTTTTCTTATATCAGTGGCAATAAGTTTATTCAAGATATTTACCAACTGATCTCAACATATTTGTCTAGTTTTTAGTATATATTGTCTAGTTTTATTATCAAACATGAACATAATTGTCTATATTGTCTAGTTTTTACATTATATTGTTTAGTTTATGAAAGAAATTCTCTAGTTTTTACATGATATTAAATTTACATTATATTGTTTAGTTTTTACATTATATTGTCTAGTTTATGCTATAAATTTTCTAGTTTTTACATTATATCTAGGAATTCTCTAGTTTTTACATTTTCACCTTCACCTTGAAATCAAATTTACTAACTGAGCTCAACATATTTGTCTAGTTTTTACGGGATATTTGTCTAGTTTTTAGTGTATATTGTCTAGTTTTATGATCAAACATGAACATAATTGTCTAGTTTTTACACTATATTGTTTAGTTTAAGAGATGAATTCTCTAGTTTTTACTTTATATTGTCTAGTTTATGAGAGGAATTTTTTAGTTTTTGTATAAATGTTCAATGTTTTTTTTTTTTTTTTATAAATTTTGAAGCTTGATTGGATTTGGTAAACTTGGAACTTTTTAATTTGTGGTGTTGTTCTGATGAAGCATATGGAGCTGTTCGAAGGAACTCCTTTTCCTTGACATAAGAGACCTTATGCTGATGATGATTTTGAAGAGGGTGTATTGGATGATTTGAAGAAGAGTGCTCTGAAGAAACTAAAGCAATCGAAGAAAAATTAGTGTTTTGAACTGATGATGATATTATACAGTTTTATTGAATTGTCTAATTTTATAAATGAATTGTTTAGTTTATTACTTATCCAAAATTTACTCGATTGAAACATAATTGTCTATATTTTTTAGTTTTTACATTATACTATCTAGTTTTACATTATCTTGACCGTTTTAATGAATCGCGGTGAAAAGATCGAAAAACCATAAAAAATCGAGTCGAGAAAAAGGTATAATTATCTAGTTTTAACGTTTGAAGGTCTTTCGCATATATAGGGGTATTTGTGAAGATGGACTCAAGGTCGACACTAACATCTTGTTTTGTGACGTTAAAATCGCAGCGCGGTTAAAATAGATCTTTTAGATGTTTTAATTAGATTTTGTCGATTTTCACCTCATAAATCTGGATGTGGAAATAAATCCCATTCATCGACCATCGTTTTCTCTGGTCAATTCAGCTTTCATTCAGAAAGTTGGAACAAAATAGCATAAAGTTTTGTCACAGACGACAAAACAATAAAACAAAATAGCAATTAGTTACAACAAGCGCACAAAGGCATGATATTGATTGAGAGTAAATTGTAAAGGGCATAGAGAAAAGGACTCGATTTCACATGGAATAATCACTCCATTGCCACTCATGCTAATTTCCCTTTTGAACCCCAAGCCCACTTTTGACTTCTAGGACCCTCGGTTGTCTGTTGTTGCCATATTTATCAACGACTAATTAAAATTAGGTAGGTGATAACTATAACTTACTTTCTCCAACCCCAATTAAAAGTTCTGGCCAGGCTGTGAAAAAATTCAGAGGTCCAATGCAAAAAAAAAAAAAAAAAAAAAAATTAAATGAGCCCCGAATAACAATGTATAATAAGCCAAAAAAAAAAAACTTATATTTGATAAACAATATTGAAATTATATTGCTATAAAAAATAGTATACGGAATGCATAACTTTAAAAGTGTAAACACTTTAAAGCCAAATCATAAAACTATTTATAATTAAATCATTTTTATTTTCATATTTTCAATATCCCTGGTAAAATGATATAGAATTTGGGGGCCCTTAAAATGTGGTCCCCTGTACGGGTGAACATACCGCATAGGTTAGGTTCAAGCCTTGCCCTGCTTTTGATCATAAATTAATCATGGATAATATTAAAAAAATTAAAAAAAGTTATATTAAGTAGGTATAATCATTATACATTTATAATAAAGTATAAAAAATTAATTTTATTATATGATTGGGATTAATTTATAGTCAAACTAAGTTTAAATAAACTAATAAAAATCAAAGGAGAACCTTAATCCCTGAGGGATCGATGAAAGTTTAGATAACTCATTATGTATGTCAAATATGAAATTTATTTTAGAGAAAATTTTATTTTGCACTTATAACTTTTGGATGAATTTGAAGTCACACTGTAAACTTTTCTTTTTTTTTGAATGTAACAAAAATGTTAGTCAAAATTTTGACCTAACACAAAGGTTGGACGCGACTGTTAACAAATTAATTTTATTGTTGGATTTTAATATGGAGTAAGTTACATAACTTTACAAAATCCGCCCACCTAAATAGTCAATTTACATTCTAAAATTCGGATAAAATTATCTAAATTTAAGAGTGTTAAATACTTTGTTTATATAACTTACTCCATATTAAAATCCAATAATAATAACTCTAGAGTCAAGCGTGTTTGCTTTGTAGCAATGTTAAGATAGGTGATCAATTAGGAACTCTCTCGGTTCACAGGAGTGTGAACAAAGTGCGTGGGAAGAGACATGTGTTGGTATATATAGTGGGGCAGACAACCCATGAGTAATCGTCTTGACCAAAGGTCGGCTTAATTGATTGTTAGTGGTCGTATTATTTACAAATAGTATTAGAGTCGAGCTAGCCCAAAACTCGAATGGGTGGACGGTTGGTCCCGAGCACAATTTATCTGGTGAATGTAATGCCTTAGAGAGTTTCTTCAACTTAGGTTTCAGATAATTTAAAGGGATTGAAAAGGCTACTCATATCAACAAGGTGCACTTTTTTTTTTAGAAATTCAGTCATAATAACTTCAAAGTTAAGTGTGCTTGCTTTGCAATAATATAGAATGGGTGACCAACTAGGAAGTCTTTGGTTCAGATACGAGTGATGACAAAGTGCATGGGAAGGGACATGTGTTGTTATAGTGAAAGTATCATATCGGCGTGAAGCGATCAGCTGAGTAACCATGCGTCCCAAAGGTAGTGCAACCATAAGTCAGCAGGCGTTACAATGTTTCATTAACTACTTTTGATATAGAGTAAAAATGATTTGGGATGTATAAGATAAAGAGCAAAATATAACAACGGCTAGTTTGATTGTCGTACCACTTCGCATTGTATTAATGTTACTGTACCACTTAAAATTTGAAAAATTGCATAATCTAACCATTACAAATTAATTTATTAACAATTTTAATAATTTAAACAGTTTCAAAAATACAAATTATATAAGTTTACAAAAACCACCCCTCCTAAATTGCTCACTTACATTTTAGTCTCCTTTTTCTCAAAAACTTCACACCGGAGCTCCGATGAACTTTTCTTTTATGATATTAATTTTTAATCGATATGGTCCGGAGCTATTTTTGCAAGCCGAGCAATTGCATTCCCTTCACGAAAGTCAAAGCTTCACATGTGAAAGCATAGAGTAACCTCTTTTTGTTAATTGAAATTATAAATGAATGATGATATAGAGCACAGAGAGGCACCAAAGCAGGATCTGTCTCTAACAAGTTGATAATATTCAATATATCGATCGGCCTTTCTATCTTCCGTACAAGGAACTATAGCTAATGATATACGGGATCAAAATAATAATAATAATAACAATAATATATATATATATATATATATATATATATATATATATATATATATATATATATATGATGTTGACTTTGTCTCTTGAAATAGAGTCTTACCTGAAATATTGATTTCATTACGTAGAACTCACCTGAAATAGGGTAAAATTCGTTTTAATCTTTCAGGTGTGAGGCGTTTAGATTTTGGTGATGCAGAGTGGTTGCGTCCGATTTAGGTCTTAATTATCGATAACTATTCTGATTTAAGTCTTAATTGGATTTATGAGTACATCATCGTATTGGCGTCTGACGAATGTCGAATCTTAAAGATGAGCGTAGAATATTGGCCAGATTCCGCGAAATATCGTGAACGTCCATTCATGACGTCAAATTCTTTTTGTAGGTTTTCTCGTGAATTTTGTTTGATCGACTTTCGATTGATCGAGCTCGCGTGAAATTGGGGTTAGGTTAATTGTAACGTTGTCTTGATTCTTGTAAATCTAATTTCTGATTAGTCGCCGATCGTAAATAATTATAAATAAATAGTCACCAAATTGGATCTGGCTTAAACAAAATCACAAAATTGGAAATGTTCGCACTGTACCAAAAATGGATTTTAGTTTTACCCCCTGGAATATTACAAACACGCTGCGGAGTCGAACATGAAACTGAAAACGGAAAGAAAATGGAATGATATAGACACTAAACATTCTATGGATGAGGGAGCAAATGAAGAACACAATACATTTCACAAACACAATTTAAGGATAAGCAGGACTAGCAGTGTTTTGAGAAACCGGCAAGTAAATGTTGGGTAGCTCCGATCGACCTACCTCCGTCTGGTTGTTGCGGGAACTCACTTGGGGAACGATTATGATGATGATGCCGGTAAATGCCATATAAACACTCACAAACATTACAGATAACTTCCTTCCCTCATCTCCCAGTGAAGTCGATGCATACACATGAGATCTGTCATGATTTGACAGACGTGACCTGGTCTATAGAAGTATTTTCCTTATGCTGGTAGACCGAGTTTCAGATTTGATTATGCTTTGTAGTAGCTGGTAATATCACCATGACTAGTATTATTATGCACCTTTTTGCTATGCTTAGTGAACCAAGCAAAGCCTTTAATGGCCTTGGAAAACTTGACAAGACTCGGCTTTTTCATCCCCAAATTCATCTTCCCTGTCGACATCTTCAGTGCCTGTAAACAACACAATTGCCCTGTCAGAATCTCCTCTTCTTCCTCAACCTGTTCAATCTTCTTCGTCTTCGTCTTCATCTTCTTGGTCTTCGTTTTAACATCCGAACTAGTAGTGTCAACGGATTCGTAAGTCTCCCATAAGGAGTCCATTCCTTGGGCTCCTCCATCATGATGTCGCTCCTCAAACAACTTACAAGCAAGCGTTCTGTTCCACTCTTTCTCCTTCCTCATCGACCCGACACT
This sequence comes from Plantago major, assembly GCA_026545765.1. NCBI lineage: Eukaryota > Viridiplantae > Streptophyta > Magnoliopsida > Lamiales > Plantaginaceae > Plantago > Plantago major. The sequence continues at coordinate 11,514 of JAIFAC010000279.1, read as the reverse complement.
TGAAAAACTTGAACTTTGTGAAGAATGTGAAGAAGATCTCATCTTGGAACTACTAATTTGCTGGTCCATAGTGGCATTGGATCCATCTTTAACCACTGACTCCGTTATAATTGTTTGCCTCTCTACAAGTATTACTTTATTTTCGGGTTTGGTCTTCTTTTCCACATTACTAGCACTCATCTTTTCGAACTGATCCAGTATCTGCAAGAAATTCTCCAACCTTTTCTCTTTGTTCTTCTCTTGTTCTACTACATTGTGAACGGAATCTTGATGATCATTCTCCTCCGGACTATCTTGGTGCTCGTTGTCAACCTTGCCAAAGAAAATGTGGTAAATTTCGATATGATCGAAATGCGAAATTACATATTCCTGTGGATCATTTAGAGGTTCAAGAAGAGTGAGAAAAGTGAAGAGGGTAGTGAGGAAAAGAGGTGAGAGGAATGAGAAGAGGTTGAGAAGGTAAGGTGAGAAGAAAATGAAGTAAGACAAGTAGATAGGATGAGAAGAAGTAACCAAGGTGATCAAGAGAATACAAAAATGCCTCATGGGATTGCACGATGATTCACTCATTTTCTTTCTTCAGGAACCTGCTGGATATATTCCCCGATTTCTTTAATTCCAAGGACAAAAAATCAATAACAACCTAGCTAGCTTCTTGTAATGTTATAAATAATAATGTTCTTATGTTATCATATGTTAGAGAGAGAGATGGCTAGAATGAATGAATGAATGCGGCGTGAATAAAGGAAGGGAATTGTACATCATTTCTTACTTTGCTTTATTTATTCATTTTCGTGGAGATAGATCTACTGCTAATTTTTGTCCTAACTATATTGTTTAATTAACACATTAATGTGCGGCACATGTATTTCCAATTATGTAACTAATCTTAGCGTCTTAGCAGTATAGTTAATTTAATAATAAATAAAGAGGATAAAATCGATTAATCGAGAAAATAAGATAATTACGTTTATGTAAATAATGTTGGTAATTAATAAATTCGATCGGTAATCATTCTTCATCCGATATTGAGTCTTTATTTATACTAACTATAATAAATGTAAAAATACAATTATGATGGCGGATATGCATGCCTTCAAATGGGTAGGATTAGAACTTTAACGTTGGGGTAAGAGTTGATAACTATTATATGTCGGGTCATCTAATATGCAAGCGTATTAATTAGTAACATATAGTACATATTTAAAAAAAAATTGTATCCGGCCGAACAAATAAAATCAAAAGTATAATATGATCAATAGGGTTGTTGTTTCCCAACAACAGTGGTGGTGTAGTAACCCAACAAGCGAACAAAAAAAGGTTATACAAATATTATTTCACATATTCACGGTTATTTATTTTTTAACCTCGTTCCAACAATCCAGCGGTGGTATCATCACCCCGAAAATAGCTTATTCTACAAACATAATTTCACATGCTACGGTTATTTTTCCCACCATCCGCTCACATGTTATGGATGAAGATCGTAGAGAGTTTCCTCTGCCTAGAGGTATCACTGACACCGCCATCCCTTTGGCTAATGCGTCCGTCGTGAGACGACCAAAGTACATATGAGATCGAGAAAGTAGAGGGAAGATTAAAGAGTTTTCCCACTTAGAATTATCGGATCCCCCTCCCATTGTTATGGATCGAAAGTAGAGAAGATCGAAGATAGTTTTCCATGAAGGTATCAACATACCCACCCCTTAAAAATGTAGCTTTTATAACTTAATCATAAAATTTTGCAAGTATTGAGCAGGTTTGAGTATATATCGGATCGTCATGAACATCATTATTTGAGCAGGGATTGAATTGGGTTTATTAATGGACTGACACATGTGATAAAAGGTAAAATAATGGAATACCGATTGTAGTGAGATATAGGTCAGTGGGCGAACAACATCCCTAACTCTTGTTAGTAAACATGTATAGAAAAATGTATGCTCTTGAATCTATAATAGGAAATTATTTATCTCTTATGCATATATGATGTGAAATTTAATAATGTTATAGTATATGATTTTTTTCTAACCTTGGTCAATGGTCACGAAGATTTATCAAAGTGCAAATCGTTTGTATAAAGGAGACATAGAAAGCAGCTAAATGATTTGTACATAGGTAGGTTTAGTATTGTAAGCGAATAGTTGTTGTTATATTTATTATTATCGAAATTTTACATTTCTAGGTGTCGTAAACTTGTGATTGAGAATTGTCAAAATTCTTTGTAAACAACATTAGTCGTGAATTAGTGCATGTATGTAGTACTTTTTTCATCGATACTATATCACTTTCGGTCTTTGTTTATATTAACTATAAAAATGTAAAATCGATTCATCTTGGCGTATATGCTATGAAAAGGGTATGATCGACCCGAACTTCGTTAAGGACCGGAAAGTATTATTTTTATATCGGGTCCTCTACCCGTACACCACATTAATTAATAAATTAAACTCGGTCCGGGACAAAATAAAATACAAAGAAGTATAACTTGATTAATATGGTTGGTTCCGATAACTCGTAGAATGGGGTGGTATGTGCCCACCACACACACAAATTATTATTCAAACATCATTTTAAATGTGTGATGATTTTTTTTTTTTTACCCACCCCAATATCGCCCCTCACTTGACTTTTCTTGAGTTAACCATAACATATTTTGGTTGGTATTGTCACAAAGGTATAAGCGGGTTGGGGTATATATACGATCGAATTGAACATCATTATTTCAAACATGTTTGAATTCAAATTGAATAGAATCAGATGCGTTTAAATGTAAAATGAGCGTAATACCGATGTAGAGTGTATTGTTTACGACTCTTAATTATTAATTAAATATTTAAGTTACATTTAAAGCTCATGCCATCATCAAATTACTCACCCTTTTTTAATACCAAGTCGGGACTTCATGATGTAATTTTACCACATTTCGTCAATGATAACAATAACTTAGGTAATTTATGTGATGGTGGAGAATGAACACGTGTTCAGGTTATTCTTCCTCATCCAGGCCATGCGGTGTAAACTTTGACTACGCATTTTTCCCATCAACGTTAAGCCATTTAAGAATCACAAATAAAGTGTGATCCTCAGATCCGTATCCAAGTCAAATATGTCTTGGGTAATATTTAATTGCAACCACTCGGACCCGATTTTTATCTAGCCTATTATCAAAAATAGAAGCATCAAGTTTATCTTGATCCATATCAAATAATAAATAACAACTTGAGAGAATATGTGTAATTTACATTCAAGTACACCATTATAGTAGATAATATCGATGTTAGCCGACTTTATGAAAACATGAGTCATAAAGTATATTGTAAGGATAGTTATATCTTTTAGTATCGAAATTTCACTTTTTGTATTAAAATGTTTGAAAAAATATTTTAGTGAGCCTGATCAAAATTTATAAATTTGTTTGGCTAGTGTTTTGGTGGGATGGTTGAGTTATCGGTATAAGATGAATCTCAGGTACCGTCTTGCTCACCTAAATTGGTAGTATTTAGAGCATAGAGTACTTTTAATAAATGCTCTACTTTAAAATTCAATTATTTCATTTTATTTTATTTTATATTATATTTTATATTTTATTTTAATAAATAAAATAATATATTTAATTAATAATAATATTCAAATTGGTATCTATGGATTCGTCTTGTCACGGGTGAATTGAAATATATGTTGAAAATATTTTTGGAGTTTATAGATGTATTTACATGAGATTTAATAAAAACTATATATATCGACATACCACAAATAAATAGTGGAGATATCTTTGAAAATCTGAAGTAATTAACTCCACAAAATTTCACTTAGCTAGTTGAATTAGTCTTGTGAGGTTTAGCTCTAACTTTACATAATACTCTTTCCAGTCCGAATTCAACTTGCAGAGCTGAACCTGAGTTTAGATAAGAATGAATGAGTAGAGTAGGAGATATGGTGATAAAGTAAGAAATAAAGTGAATAAAGTAGCCGGGTAGAATAGAGCAAATAGATATTGAATGAAGCAGGAGACTAAATTTTCCATTTAAAGATGATAAATTGAAATTGAGATGCTCTAAAAAAATAAAGTCGGGAAGTTGATTGATCTGAAAGGTATATAGTTCAATTTGAAAAGTAATGAGATAAGTGGAATGAACGTGAGAGAAGTTCAGAGCATCGAACAAATAGATGCATCACGGCTAATAACAAAGGTAGAAACAATTCAAATGAGAATGGATTATTTAAAGAATTTGTGAATCAAATGTGATTATCAACGAGAAATATTGGACACGCAATAAAAGTGAGGTTTTCAATTAGAGGCTGAATCTAGAGAATATACAAACAATCAATGAAATGGGTTGGAGAGGCAAAAATGGGCGGTGAATAAGAAAGGATTTCTTACCATCTTTGTAATTTTCTTTAATTTATTTGGTTAAGTAAATAAAAAAAATTGAAAGCAATTCTAAGGTTCATTCTTGGCTTAAGTTCTATACAAAAATGGAATAAAAGCGAGCTTTATATAACCACAAAGTAATGAGAGGCTTTAACAAATAACTTATTTGAAGCGGTCTATGTAATCAATATAATCATCCATATTATTAATCAAAGCGTCTATGTTAGAGCGGAATAAGTCTTGTTTTAATATGGAAAAACATCAATATTGAGAACACAGGTGATTTGATTAATAACATCGATAATTTTATTGACAATATAGGTCCATTAGATAAATTACTCTTATATAATAGATAGGTACTAAATATATCAGTTAATTGACTCTAGCATTTTATCTTACACATATCATTTCCACTTTAAAAGATGGTTGTATGTTAATACATCTGAGTAAAATCGGTAATTTGAGTGTGCCCAAAATCCATTCATAAATGCATCAACATATTAATGAGTTATCTAAATTCAAATGTGCAAGTAGAACATTAAAGTTCATATTAATATCATTTCCCAAAATGTGGAGAAATTGAGTAGCATGCCTTTTAATGGTTTATTCTTCCGTGCAACATGCTGTACTACCTCCCGATGCTTTAAAGGTTGTACCTCGGTTGTACCATATGCATTAGATGTTGCTGATCTGACTACTTTAACATCGAGGGTGTCTGACTTCTATAAAGCATCGATGAAAAAACCCTTTTAACGTGCACATCCTCAAATCCAGTAAACGAAGTCTTTAGTCTCTTAACAACCTGGCATTCATTTAAAATTGACTATTCATCTATTAAAATGTTTCAATTTTACATCTTCATTTTATTCTTACACATATCATTTCCACTCTTGATGGTTGTATGTTAATCATACAAATAAATTAGATGAATTTAGAAATTGGCCAAAATCCATTCATAAATTGCATCAACATATTAATAAGTTATCTAAATTTAAATAATAGTAACCAAGAACATTAAGTTCATATTAATATCATTCCCAAAATGTGGAGAAATTGAGTAGCATGCCTTTTAACGGTTTATTATTAAATTGAGAACTTTTTATACTTTGTAAATGATCATACATTTTTTGCATATATAGAACAATATAATTTTATTCTTTTACATTTTCATTATTATATCTATCCATCCATCCATATATATATTATAAAGGTGGGTTTTATTCTAAAACCCACATACAACATTAGCTCAAATCGATGAGGAGTTTTCAAACTACGGTAAAAAATCTATATAGTCATATTGCCGGGGACTAGAAAAAAAATATTCCTATAGCGAGTTTATTCCTAACTAGAGTTTTATGGTAAAAATATCTTTTGTAAATAAATCCATATGCATAAGTTAAATGTTATATTCTGAAAATATATAAAATATTAACAAATAAGTAATATAGTTATTAGGCAAGTAGCGGAAGGGATAACAAATTGGATGTTTTAACATAATCTGAAATCATCACATCAATTAGATAAGAATTGGAGGGCCCAGGAAGGCGATAATCTTGAAGTAACAAAATTCCATGTCAGCAGCTCACGAACCTTTCTTTACATGTTAGATGTTTGGGTGCAATGAAACGTTCACATATAGATCATCTACTAATTCATAGAAGTCGGAAGATGTGTTTGCCACTCAAAGTTTAAGTCGATTATAATAGACAACTTTAAATAAGTATTTTACAACTTCATGATGATGAAAAAAACACACACACATATATAATTATTTTTTATAGAATATTATATTATTACTAGGGAGTATAATTATTTAAGACGGGACACGAAAAGTCATGGAATATTACGATTATGGTTATTGTTATTTATTGGTCTAAAGTTGGGACCCAAATTATTTATTACTATAAGGTTTATTCCTTTATGGGTATTTCCATGAGGAGTTTTCTTGTATTTTTATATTCTTGCGGTAATTAGATAGAAGGAAAGTTTTACTATCATTGAAAGATTGATGAGGTTCAAAGTATTTTACAACACAAAACATGTTTCCATAATTAAGTTGATATGGCAATTAAAGCATATAATTTCCTGACCAGTTAGCAAAGTCAATTATAGTGCGATTACAATGATATTACGACCATATTTTAAATTAACCATCTATAAATTATATTGACCATCGATTATATTCATCATTTCTTATCCTTCTATTTCATGAATTACAAGCCTCTTTGATTTTTCTTGATTGCATCATTTTATCTCGATGCATTTATAGTCGATAAAAAAATTAACGAGCATACATCATACTGATACACTCCCTCCCTCCGTCCCACTATTATATATATATATATATATATATATATATATATATATATGATGTGTAAGAAAAAAAAGAAGTGATGTGTTTGAGAGTATTTTTTAAGGTTATTTGATTGAAATGTTGTTTGATTGATTTATCATTGTTAGTTTGATAGAAAAATTAAAGAGTAAATATAAAATTAAAAAGAGAATAATGATTGTTTACTGAAGAATATTGAGTTAAATTTTTTAATGTACAAGATATAAAATTGAAACATTTTAATAGATGAATAGTCAATTTTAAATGAATGCCAGGTTGTTAAGAGACTAAAGACTTACGTTCTTGGATTTGAGGATGTACTGCGTTAAAAGGAGTTTTTCCTAATATACAACATGTATCTTACTTATGATGCTTTAGTGTGTTATCTTGTACAACCTTCATATAATTTTAATAAGTCTGACCTTTAAAGCATCAGGGAGGTAATGCTGACCACCGGATCACCTAACTACCCACATGAAAAGATAAAAGATTGTAATTGGCCATACATTTGCTCCCACATTGACACAAGTAGCTCTTTTTACATTATTGACTGAGTACAAACAAAATTCAACTATACATGATAAAGAAAACACTATATAGCTTGAATAAGATGTGCGAGGAAGGGTAGTGAAACACTTGTCTTGTCGATCTCCACATTCTTGTTCTACTTCTAACCTCACTGACTTGTTGAAACTTACGATGAATGAATAACTAATTTCACACGCAGTTGATCTTCATTTAGAACTCCAGGTCCATAGAATTACGACATCATGCCTTTGAATATGATAGCTCATGAGTTTGTCTTCCTAACGGTATATGATGGAGACGACATATATTTGCGCAAACGAATCCTTAAAAGAGCTTGAAGATCAGGATTTCAAGCATCGGTAGTCGATGCATTTTTGATCTATTCGGCGACTTTTGTATTATCGTGTTAAATGAATGGCTCATTTCCCTATTCCGAGGGCAATCGTGGGCACATCTCCTGATCTTTGGTCGGTTCATGGCTTTGTCGTTGAGCTGATAAATCGAAAAGACAATCAGATCGGAGTCTCTACTAGATACTCTCTGATCCTATGGTATTTCGACAACGAGATAGATAAATTAGAACACACATTATGGTTTTTAAATGAGTTTTGTGGTGGAGATGGAGCGAATTTATATAGGGACTAAGAATCATATTCGGTGGCCATAGTAATTGATGAAATGAAAAGGGAATTAGTGATGCTGATTTACGGTGAAAAGAATGAGGATCAATTTATATTTATATTGCAACTTTTGCTTCTAACAATGCGACTATTTTGAAATTTGAATTAGGAGAGTATAATATCGACATATTTGGTGAGGTTCTATGGAAATTAAATTAGTGATTAAAATCGAACAACTTGGTGGTCGATAAGGAAGGTCAAATAAATTTAGAATTATCTAAACTTAGTCTCACGTTAAAGAAAGCGTTAGAGTTATTCTAAAATATAGGAATTTGGTTAAACAACTCTTTTTGGGGTGAGAATGTGCGGAGAAGAAAAGATTTGAATATAGTTGAGCGTTTTTGAATGATGAAAAATGAGTGAATTAAAAATCACATTTAATTTTGGAGGAATTTGCATCGATTTTTTGCACATGTGTATGGCTCTCCTTTCAATTGAACCATCACTTTATCATAAATGAATACCATTCGATGGCTCGTTACTTCTGATGAAGTGAATAGTTCACGATAAATGACTGACGGTGATTTAACGATCACCGGAAAAAATTGTCCGATAAATTCGTCAGCAATGGTGAATAATGTTTTTTTGTATTTTTTAAATATTTGTTTAACTTGTAACATATTATGAGTGTTTAAAGTTAAAATTAATAAATTGAATTTATAAAATATTTTTTAATTCTGAGTTTAAAACCGTAAATTTAAAATGAAATGAAATATTATCGAAGTGGTCTCTGTTGTGAAGGCGAAAAACCATGAAATGATTGTAAGCTTTATATTTTATATTTTATATTTTATGAATTATAATTAAATAGAAATGAAAAGTAAAAATATATACTATATAATCTGGCCACCCAAAGTGGGGCCAATTTGCCCCTCAATTCCCAGTTCGGAAATTTGGTGGAGGTCTCACCATCAAGTGGCGGCCATGGTGCTCCATTTAGGCCTTGAAGCAAACGGCGTAGTAGGTCATGTTGTCATTTGCCCGCTCATTTCCTCTCATTGGGAGTGGTCTCATCCTCGTTCTTATAATTTAGCAAACTTTTAACATTTTGAATGTTTCGTTCTTTAAACTCATTTCTTTTCAAATTAAGGATTGCATAACACATTATATTACGGTGTATTGAGTACTTTCAAAAAGTTGAAAAGTAAACTAGGCGATCAAATCAACTACCAAGAAAGTTATAAAAATAGGAAAATTTTATTTTGCTACCCTGATGAGGAGCAGTGCAACTTTTTGATACGGTAGAAACGGCCTTGTCAATTCCAATACCTACAACAACCACCCTCGAAATTTTACATACTAAATCAATTTCAGAGCTAAATTGATGGCGTGGTCATCGGAGTTCGATTTTCCTTAAAAAATCGTGTATGTTGACCGTATTTTCGGTGATTTTAATAAAAAAAGAAAATACATTGTGAAGACATGTGTACACTACTGGTTAATTTAGGAAAGTAAATTAAAGAAAACATAAACTAATTTTATAAATTTTAAAAACTTATATAAATTTAAAAGTTATTTATAAATATTTTTAATTAAAAAGATTTTTTAAAAAACCTTTATTTTTAAATTTTAAATTTAAAATATACTAATAAACATGTTTTGGTTTTCTTTCCATATCCATATTATTTTAAAGTTAAAAATTTTATAACTTGAGCTTCTGTAATGGTAGAACTTCCCAGGAAGAAGCTCACGATTGAAGCTTCTAAATTGGAAGCTCACGATGCAAACTTCCGTGGAAGCTCTAGATCGGAGCTTCCATGGCAAGTCAAGAGCTTCTGCCATGGAAGTTGATGAGAAGCTTCATGGAGAGCTCCTTGGAAGAGGAAACTTCCATGGAAGAAGAAAATTGGGAAGAAAGAAGGTAAGAAAGATTTTGGGTTGTTCAATGCTTCAATTGATACTTCCATTGATGATGCATTAATTAAGAATAGTGAATTGGAAATAATAAAGAAGAAGAAGAAGGGAAGTAATTGGGGAAGAAAATTAAATTCTTATTACAGTTTATTTAGGGAAGAAGGAAGTACATCTTTTTACTACTTCAAAAAAAAAACATTGGAAAATTAATTTTTATAATTTTATTTAATTTTTTATTGTATTTAAAAATTTATTTTACATTATAAAATGTTCCAGTTGAGACGAAATTGGAACATTACGTGCCCAGCGTGTCTTACTGTATTTTTCTTTTTTTTTGTTCAAAATCGTTTGAAATACATTCAATATGTCATATTTAAGCTTGGAAAAAAGCTGAACCGATACATCATCAATTTAGTGAAAAAATTGATCGGAGTATATAAATTTAGAGGTGATTGTTGTAGTGTACTAAATTTATTGACAAAACCAGATTCTATGAAGTATCGAAAGTATGTTGTCTGCAATTCTTATTAATATAAAATAAATTTCCTTATAAAATAACTTCTCAATATGTACTTACAAAACTTTTGCAAAAGAGCGCAATTATATCGAAGAGGCAAATTGAGCGATTACGTATTCTACTGGCTTGTCGTATGTTGAAACATTTAAAAACGTAAATACCATTATAATAAAACGTACATTATCACTTTAATTACAAACATTTTTTTAACGTATGATCTTTTGGCTAACACTTGTCTGATTTTATATGAAAATATGTGATGTTTGAGTTAATTAATTCGAAGACGGTCTAACGCTTTGTAAAAAGTTATTAAGTGAAAGTTACATTAAGTGTTAATATTCTTCTCGCTTTATGCACATATTATTAAAGCCAAGTGGATAACTTATGAGACGGAGACGGAAGGAAGTATTACATTGGTCACTAACTGACGTTATGATTAATAACGTTTAATAGTAACAATTAGTTCATTTTCTATTCGATTTTTTGACAGCATTTTTTCCAATGTCCACGTGATCTAGATTTTCCCCTAAATTGCATGTTAATTTCTGTGTTTTGCCTTGGAAAAGCTGGCAGCTGCCTTTCAGGCCATAGCTACGTGATTGGCTTAGCTTGAAGCTTATGCGTGGCAAAATAAAACAGATCATGATGCTTGTTACCTTTGAGAGGTATGGCGTAATGCATGTAGATGATTTCATAATGGAGCCAACAACTTATTTTGATTTGGCCAAATTTGCTTTAGAATTTGCGAAAAAGGCACTCACAGTGTTCACCTGTTTTGAAAATAAAATTCCGAAATCTTTACAGTTCCATTGTATTGGTGAGGAATATTATAATCACAGTCCGGCTGTCCGGTGGTAAAATTAAGTAATATATTGGTAAGAAATCGTATGTCCCCGATCCCATTGTATTAGTAGAGATTCGTAAATGTCTGTTTCATTGTACAGCCATTGGCGAGTCATGTAATCTGATCAAACTGTATTAGTAGAGTTAAGTAATGTCTGATCTGTTATAATGGCAGGAGTTATAAATCTATATTAGGTATGTGTAAAAGTCTTTGAATTTTATGAGATAAAATTAGATTAGTTGATCTCATAACTTGTTCTCTCTACGATATATTTGAGCTAACCTAAATATTAACCCAAACATAGAAATTAGTGACAAGGTAGATGCCATAGGACTGGATTATGTAAAATGTTACTAAATTAGTGCCATAAAGAAAGCAGGTATA
>JAIFAC010000278.1:0-131665 GCA_026545765.1 Plantago major | reverse complement strand
TTTGGAGCACAACAAGCGCTTCCGAGATGAGAAATGCGATGCTCTCTTCGGAGTATCCACGGTTTGGAGCCAATAAATTACCGAATGCCGAAGCATCCATACGGCAAGAAAGAGTCAAAGTGCCAGCGATGAAACCAATCATAGAGTGTGTTAAAGATCCTGGATCAGCAGTTGAACAAGACTGTGGCAATGCATGCGCCATAGAGAGAAGTATGCCCTTCCATTTTACTAAACTTTTCTAGAATCGAGTCATGCAAGGATTGTAAATGACAGAGTCCGGAAAGAAATGCTCCTACGGCAAAAAGTGGAACTCCCAAATAATGAAAGTGAAGGTGACCCTCGATAATATCCATGATTCCTGCCAGCAAGTGGTTCTTTTCCGACTCGGGTGAGAAAAGTACTAAGATAAGCCACAGACTTCGAGGATTGAAGTGTTGTCCCGACCAGCCCAGCATATTTTTCGAGATCCTAAGAATAGTCAAACAATTCCGCAAAGAGTGGTAACCTGCAAAAAATAATCACATCATCCGCATATAAAAGAAAGGTGAGAAGGAAAAGAGTAAAGGGTGTCGAATGAATAAAGGTGTAGCCCCTGGGCTGGCGACCTTGAGAGAAAGCACTATAAGAACTTCCTCATGATGTAAAAAGAGAAGAGGGGGAAAGAGGATCCTCGACGCAACTCCGACAACGTACTTGACCGGTACCTTCCGAGCCCCATTAATCGAGAACAGAGCTTTGCAGTGAGAAGAATATGATTAATCCAACCAACAAAGGTAGAAGAGAGAAACCATATTTTGTGAGAACCGCCAGAGAAAGTCCCAATTTAGAGTATCAAAGGCTTTCCGGATGTCAACCTCTTCAACACCAGTTACCATTACTACGGTGAAGCACCAAGACTATTAACTCCTTCGTAGAGGCTAAGGCAATACAATCATGTGCGCGCTCCCTTTAATAAAACCAAATTGATGAAAGGAGAGCAACCCAGAGTAAATCGGACCAAAACGATCACCTAAAAATCTTAGCAATAATCTTATATAAAAGAAAAATTACCAAAAAGAACAATAAAGAAGGAAATCTTCAACACATAGCATCGAAATTTTTCAAAGCTTTAATAAGAGGACGAAAACTAGAAGTTCATACCGCCGAAACGACCATGAAGGAATATGAAGAAAACGCCTGAATACATGGCGCCTCCGCACCAATAATGTGCCATATAGATTGATAAAACTTCCACGAAACCATCCGGTCCAGAGGCACTGTCGGTGACATCTTGAAAACAACATGACGGATGTCATCCTCGGAAGGAATATCGATTAGCAATTGATTTTGTTCATCCGTAATGGCTAACAGCCGGACAAGCTTCATCTTAAATTCATCGAACAGAGACAAGCTGTCAGGCTCGAAATGTGAACGAGCGATTCTCATAATAAGAAATCATATGATTCCGGATCCGGATTGCATCATGGATTGACAGAGCCATCAATTATCAAAGAGGAAATAATGAGAATAATTTTTAATCTTTAGAAAACGATGGAAAAAACTGCACTTATCACCGCTTTTAACCACGCAATTTATTTTTGGACGCAAAAAGTCAGCTTCTGATTCGTAATACATCAGAAGTCCGCGACGCTTCAAGTTCTCAAGTAGAACATCATTTATCGACCATGGAGGACAATTGCCGCTGAACCAACGCAAATTATTACGAAAGCAGCAAGAAGACGAATTGCTCGCTAAAGACAATATTCCAATCTATGATAGCGATTTCACCTCTTTAATTTCCGCCGGACAATCAAAGAAAAAGAGCCATGGTCAGAAATAGAAGCTTCTGGTGAAAGCTTAATTAATCCTCAAATCTAACCGTGATTGCCGCATTGTTAACTAAAGGTCGTAGGACGATAGCGCTTTGTCTGGCAAGACAGAAATAAAGAGTAAAATGCATCTGGCAAGTACGCAAGCCTACACGAACTATCATCGAAAGTCCTATAACCAAAAAGGATTGTGAAGAAAGAGTCTTTATCAATACGGTTCTAGATAACCACTAGAGAAACTATCATCAAACAAAAAAGCAACAGAATTAGGAATTGAAGGAATCTAATGCTGATAAAACAACAAACGAAGGTTTCTATTTGAACTGAGGGGAGTACCATTCGATTGCCTATGTGCACCAATCACAAAGATGAAATTCCACCAAAAAGTAAGGTGTGTTCGCAAAAGCAAAAGAATCACGCCATAAGTCTCACGATGTATATAATCAAGATGGCATGAATAAACGCTGAAATTCATTGCCAAGAAACTTTAATAACAACTTGAGAAGGCAAAATTGTAAAGAACCAAGAGATCTTCAAACCATAAGACCAAGAAGTGATTACCAAGAGCGATCATCGCATTCCAATAAGAATTGCAATGGAGGAGAAGGAAACTTCGTTCTGCACAGAAAACAACAGGACGCAGTAGAAATTACATGATGCTTCGAGCATACTCAGTACTAAAGGAGTGGGATAATGTCGAATGAAGAAGTCTATTCAGATTTAAACAATGCATGTAAGGAGTAAGAGTATAACAAACGAAGAATTTACTGAGTGTTAAACCACACACATAATGAGTGGTTAAACAACAAATGTAAAATTAGTCTAGAGTTAAACAAAACAATAAAGAAGTGAGATAATTACAAACGGAGAAGTCAATTTGAGATTTAAACAACACACAAGAGGAGTAATAAAATAACTAACTAAGAACTCTACTTGAGAGTTAAACAAAACACAAAAGGAGTTGAATAAACAACAAACCAACAACTCTACTTGAGAGATAAAAACAAGACACTTTGGAGAGGGATGAACAACAAACTAATAACTCTACTGAGAGTTAAACAACACACTAAAGGAGTGGGATAATGTCAAATGAAGAAGTCTATTCGAGATTTAAACAATGCAATAAGGAGTAAGAGTATAACAAACTAAGAACTTTACTGAGTGTTAAAACCACACATAATGAGTGGGTTAAACAACAAATGTAAAATTCTAGTTCAGAGTTATACAAAACAATAAAGAAGTGAGATAATTACAAACGGAGAAGTCAATTTGAGATTTAAACAACACACAAGAGGAGTAATAAAATAACGAACAAAGAACTCTACTTGAGAGTTAAACAAAACACAAAAGGAGTTGAATAAACAACAAACCAACAACTCTACTTGAGAGATAAAACAAGACACTTTGGAGAGGGATGAACAACAAACTAATAACTCTACTTGAGAGTTAAACAACACACTAAAGGAGTGGGATAATGTCTAATGAAGAAGTCTATTCGAGATTTAAACAATGCATGTAAGGAGTAAGAGTATAACAAACGAAGAACTTACTTGAGTGTTAAACCACACAGATAATGAGTGGGTTAAACAACAAATGTAAAATTCTAGTCTAGAGTTAAACAAAACAATAAAGAAGTGAGATAATTACAAACGGAGAAGTCAATTTGAGATTTAAACACACAAGAGGAGTAATAAAATAACTAACGAAGAACTCTACTTGAGATTTAAACAAAACACAAAAGGAGTTGAATAAACAACAAACCAACAACTCTACTTGAGAGATAAAACAACACACTTTGGAGAGGGATGAACAACAAACTAATAACTCTACTTGAGAGTTAAACAACACACTAAAGGAGTGGGATAATGTCAATGAAGAAGTCTATTCGAGATTTAAACAATGCATGTAAGGAGTAAGAGTATAACAAACTAAGAACTTACTGAGTGTTAAACCACACACATAATGAGTGGGTTAAACAACAAATGTAAAATTCTAGTCTAGAGTTAAACAAAACAATAAAGAAGTGAGATAATTACAAACGAGAAGTCAATTTGAGATTTAAACAACACACAAGAGGAGTAATAAAATAACTAACAAGAACTCTACTTGAGAGTTAAACAAAACACAAAAGGAGTTGAATAAACAACAAACCAACAACTCTACTTGAGAGATAAAACAAGACACTTTGGAGAGGGATGAACAACAAACTAATAACTCTACTTGAGAGTTAAACAACACACTAAAGGAGGGATAATGTCAATGAAGAAGTCTATTCGAGATTTAAACAATGCATGTAAGGAGTAAGAGTATAACAAACTAAGAACTTACTTGAGTGTTAAACCACACACATAATGAGGGTTAAACAACAAATGTAAAATTTAGTCTAGAGTTAAACAAAACAATAAAGAAGTGAGATAATTACAAACGAGAAGTCAATTTGAGATTTAAACAACACAAGAGGAGTAATAAAATAACTAACTAAGAACTCTACTTGAGAGTTAAACAAAACAAAAAGGAGTTGAATAAACAACAAACCAACAACTCTACTTGAGAGATAAAACAAGACACTTTGGAGAGGGATGAACAACAAACTAATAACTCTACTTGAGAGTTAAACAACACACTAAAGGAGTGGGATAATGTCAAAATGAAGAAGTCTATTAGAGATTTAAACAATGCACATAAGGAGTAAGAGTATAACAAATAAGAACTCTACTTGAGTGTTAAACCACACACAGAATGAGTGGGTTAAACAACAAATGTAAAATTCTAGTCTAGAGTTAAACAAAACAATAAAGAAGTGAGATAATTACAAACGAGAAGTCAATTTGAGATTTAAACAACACACAAGAGGAGTAATAAAATAACTAACGAAGAACTCTACTTGAGAGTTAAACAAACACAAAAGGAGTTGAATAAACAACAAACCAACAACTCTACTTGAGAGATAAAAAGACACTTTGGAGAGGGATGAACAACAAACTAATAACTCTACTTGAGAGTTAAACAACACACTAAAGGAGGGATAATGTCAATGAAGAAGTCTATTAGAGATTTAAACAATGCATGTATGAGTAAGAGTATAACAAACTAAGAACTTACTTGAGTGTTAAACCACACACATAATGAGTGGTTAAACAACAAATGTAAAATTCTAGTCTAGAGTTAAACAAAACAATAAAGAAGTAAGATAATTACAAACGGAGAAGTCAATTTGAGATTTAAACAACACACAATAGTAATAAAATAACGATATAAGAACTCTACTTGAGAGTTAAACAAAACACAAAAGGAGTTGAATAAACAACAAACCAACAACTCTACTTGAGATATAAAAACAAGACACTTTGGAGAGGGATGAACAACAAACTAATAACTCTACTTGAGAGTTAAACAACACACTAAAGGAGTGGGATAATGTCAATGAAGAAGTCTATTCGAGATTTAAACAATGCAATAAGGAGTAAGAGTATAACAAACGAAGAACTTACTGAGTGTTAAACCACACATAATGAGGGTTAAACAACAAATGTAAAATTCTAGTTCAGAGTTAAACAAAACAATAAAGAAGTCAGATAATTACAAACGGAGAAGTCAATTTGAGATTTAAACAACACACAAGAGGAGTAATAAAATAACGAACTAAGAACTCTACTTGAGAGTTAAACAAAACACAAAAGGAGTTGAATAAACAACAAACCAACAACTCTACTTGAGAGATAAAACGAGACACTTTGGAGAGGGATGAACAACAAACGAATAACTCTACTTGAGAGTTAAACAACACACTAAAGGAGTGGGATAATGTCGAATGAAGAAGTCTATTCGAGATTTAAACAATGCGTAAGGAGTAAGAGTATAACAAACTAAGAACTTACTTGAGTTAAAACCACACACATAATGAGTGGGTTAAACAACAAATGTAAAATTCTAGTCTAGAGTTAAACAAAACAACAAAGAAGTGAGATAATTACAAACGGAGAAGTCAATTTGAGATTTAAACAACACACAAGAGGAGTAATAAAATAACGAACAAAGAACTCTACTTGAGTGTTAAACAAAACACAAATGGAGTTGAATAAACAGCAAACCAACAACTCTACTTGAGAGATAAAACAAGACACTTTGGAGAGGGATGAACAACAAACTAATAACTCTACTTGA
The DNA here is from genome assembly GCA_026545765.1 of Plantago major. Taxonomy (NCBI): domain Eukaryota; kingdom Viridiplantae; phylum Streptophyta; class Magnoliopsida; order Lamiales; family Plantaginaceae; genus Plantago; species Plantago major. Next base: position 125,693 of record JAIFAC010000278.1, on the reverse strand, counting down.
GAGTTAAACAACACACTAAAGGAGTGGATAATGTCAATGAAGAAGTCTATTCGAGATTTAAACAATGCATGTATGAGTAAGAGTATAACAAACGAAGAACTTACTGAGTGTTAAACCACACACATAATGAGTGGTTAAACAACAAATGTAAAATTTAGTCTAGAGTTAAACAAAACAATAAAGAACTGAGATAATTACAAACGGAGAAGTCAATCTGAGATTTAAACAACACAAGAGGAGTAATAAAATAACTAACCAAGAACTCTACTTGAGAGTTAAACAAAACAAAAGGAGTTGAATAAACAACAAACCAACAACTCTACTTGAGAGATAACAACAACACACTTGGGAGTGGGATGAACAACCAACGAATAACTCTACTTGAGAGTTAAACAACACACTAAAGGAGTGGGATAATGTCAATGAAGAAGTCTATTCGAGATTTAAACAATGCACAAGGAGTAAGAGTATAACAAACGAAGAACTTACTTGAGTTAAACCACACACATAATGAGTGGTTAAACAACAAATGTAATATTCTAGTCTAGAGTTAAACAAAACAATAAAGAAGTGAGATAATTACAAACGGCGAAGTCAATTTGAGATTTAAACAACACACAAGAGGAGTAATAAAATAACGAACGAAGAACTCTACTTGAGAGTTAAACAAAACACAAAAGGAGTTGAATAAACAACAAACCAACAACTCTACTTGAGAGATAAAAACAAGACACTTTGGAGAGGGATGAACAACAAACGAATAACTCTACTTGAGAGTTAAACAACACACAAAAGGAGTGGGATAATGTCAATGAAGAAGTCTATTCAGATTTAAACAATGCATGTAAGGAGTAAGAGTATAACAAACTAAGAACTTACTGAGTGTTAAACCACACACATAATGAGTGGGTTAAACAACAAATGTAAAATTCTAGTCTAGAGTTAAACAAAACAATAAAGAAGTGAGATAATTACAAACGGAGAAGTCAATTTGAGATTTAAACAACACACAAGAGGAGTTATAAAATAACTAACGAAGAACTCTACTTGAGAGTTAAACAAAACACAAAAGGAGTTGAATAAACAACAAACCAACAACTCTACTTGAGAGATAAAAACAAGACACTTTGGAGAGGGATGAACAACAAATGAATAACTCTACTTGAGAGTTAAACAACACACTAAAGGAGGGGATAATGTCAATGAAGAAGTCTATTCGAGATTTAAACAATGCACAAGGAGTAAGAGTATAACAAACTAAGAACTTACTTGAGTGTTAAACCACACACATAATGAGTGGTTAAACAACAAATGTAAAATTCTAGTCTAGAGTTAAACAAAACAATAAAGAAGTGAGATAATTACAAACGAGAAGTCAATTTGAGATTTAAACAACACACAAGATGAGTAATAAAGTAACGAACTAAGAACTCTACTTGAGAGTTAAACAAAACACAAAAGGAGTTGAATAAACAACAAACCAACAACTCTACTTGAGAGATAAAAACAAGACACTTTGGAGAGGGATGAACAACAAATGAATAACTCTACTTGAGAGTTAAACAACACACTAAAGGAGTGGGATAATGTCGAATGAAGAAGTCTATTCGAGATTTAAACATTGCACATAAGGAGTAAGAGTATAACAAACTAAGAACTTACTGAGTGTTAAACCACACACATAATGAGTGGGTTAAACAACAAATGTACAATTCTAGTCTATTGTTAAACAAAACAATAAAGAAGTGAGATAATTACAAACGGAGAAGTCAATTTGAGATTTAAACAACACACAAGAGGAGTTATAAAATAACAAACGAAGAACTCTACTTGAGAGTTAAACAAAACACAAAAGGAGTTGAATAAACAACAAACCAACAACTCTACTTGAGAGATAAAACAAGACACTTTGGAGAGGGATGAACAACAAACTAATAACTCTACTTGAGAGTTAAACAACACACTAAAGGAGTGGGATAATGTCAATGAAGAAGTCTATTCGAGATTTAAACAATGCACATAAGGAGTAAGAGTATAACAAACTAAGAACTTACTGAGTGTTAAACCACACACATAATGAGTGGTTAAACAACAAATGTAAAATTCTAGTCTAGAGTTCAACAAAACAATAAAGAAGTGAGATAATTACAAACGGAGAAGTCAATTTGAGATTTAAACAACACACAAGAGGAGTAATAAAATAACTAACGAAGAACTCTACTTGAGAGTTAAACAAAACACAAAAGGAGTTGAATAAACAACAAACCAAGAACTCTACTTGAGAGATAAAACAACACACTTTGGAGAGGGATGAACAACAAACTAATAACTCTACTGAGAGTTAAACAACACACTAAAGGAGGGATAATGTCAATGAAGAAGTCTATTCGAGATTTAAACAATGCACATAAGGAGTAAGAGTATAACAAACGAAGAACTTACTGAGTGTTAAACACACACATAATGAGTGGGTTAAACAACAAATGTAAAATTCTAGTCTAGAGTTAAACAAAGCAATAAAGAAGTGAGATAATTACAAACTGAGAAGTCAATTTGAGATTTAAACAACACACAAGAGGAGTAATAAAATAACGAACTAAGAACTCTACTTGAGAGTTAAACAAAACACAAAAGGAGTTGAATAAACAACAAACCAACAACTCTACTTGAGAGATAAAAACAACACACTTTGGAGAGGGATGAACAACAAACGAATAACTCTACTTGAGAGTTAAACAACACACTAAAGGAGTGGGATAATGTCGAATGAAGAAGTCTATTCGAGATTTAAACAATGCACAGAAGGAGTAAGAGTATAACAAACGAAGAACTTACTGAGTGTTAAACCACACACATAATGAGTGGGTTAAACAACAAATGTAAAATTCTAGTCTAGAGTTAAACAAAACAATAAAGAAGTGAGATAATTACAAACGGCGAAGTCAATTTGAGATTTAAACAACACACAAGAGGAGTAATAAAATAACGAACGAAGAACTCTACTTGAGAGTTAAACAAAACACAAAAGGAGTTGAATAAACAACAAACCAACAACTCTACTTGAGAGATAAAAACAAGACACTTTGGAGAGGGATGAACAACAAACTAATAACTCTACTGAGAGTTAAACAACACACAAAAGGAGGGGATAATGTCGAATGAAGAAGTCTATTCGAGATTTAAACAATGCATGTATGAGTAAGAGTATAACAAACGAAGAACTTACTGAAAAGTTAAACCACACATAATGAGTGGGTTAAACAACAAATGTAAAATTCTAGTCTAGAGTTAAACAAAACAATAAAGAAGTGAGATAATTACAAACGGAGAAGTCAATTTGAGATTTAAACAACACACAAGAGGAGTAATAAAATAACGAACAAAGAACTCTACTTGAGAGTTAAACAAAACACAAAAGGAGTTGAATAAACAACAAACCAACAACTCTACTTGAGAGATAAAAACAAGACACTTTGGAGAGGGATGAACAACAAACGAATAACTCTACTTGAGAGTTAAACAACACACTAAAGGAGTGGGATAATGTCGAATGAAGAAGTCTATTCGAGATTTAAACATTGCACATAAGGAGTAAGAGTATAATAAACGAAGAACTCTACTTGAGTGTTAAACGACACACATAATGAGTGGGTTAAACAACAAATGTAAATTCTAGTCTAGAGTTCAACAAAACAATAAAGAAGTGAGATAATTACAAACGGTGAAGTCAATTTGAGATTTAAACAACACACAAGAGGAGTAATAAAATAACGAACGAAGAACTCTACTTGAGAGTTAAACAAAACACAAAAGGAGTTGAATAAACAACAAACCAACAACTCTACTTGAGAGATAAAAACAACACACTTTGGAGAGGGATGAACAACAAACGAATAACTCTACTTGAGAGTTAAACAACACACTAAAGGAGTGGGATAATGTCGTATGAAGAAGTCTATTCGAGATTTAAACATTGCACATAAGGAGTAAGAGTATAACAAACGAAGAACTTTACTTGAGTGTTAAACGACACACATAATGAGTGGGTTAAACAACAAATGTAAAATTCTAGTCTAGAGTTACAAAACAATAAAGAAGTGAGATAATTACAAACGGCGAAGTCAATTTGAGATTTAAACAACACACAAGAGGAGTTATAAAATAACAAACGAAGAACTCTACTTGAGAGTTAAACAAAACACAAAAGGAGTTGAATAAACAACAAACCAACAACTCTACTTGAGAGATAAAAACAAGACACTTTGGAGAGGGATGAACAACAAATGAATAACTCTACTTGAGAGTTAAACAACACACAAAAGGAGTGGGATAATGTCGAATGAAGAAGTCTATTCGAGATTTAAACAATGCACAGAAGGAGTAAGAGTATAACAAACGAAGAACTCAACTTGAGTGTTAAACAACACACATAATGAGTGGGTTAAACAACAAATGTAAAATTCTAGTCTAGAGTTAAACAAAACAATAAAGAAGTGAGATAATTACAAACGGTGAAGTCAATTTGAGATTTAAACAACACACAAGAGGAGTAATAAAATAACGAACGAAGAACTCTACTTGAGAGTTAAACAAAACACAAAAGGAGTTGAATAAACAACAAACCAACAACTCTACTTGAGAGATAAAAACAAGACACTTTGGAGAGGGATGAACAACAAACTAATAACTCTACTTGAGAGTTAAACAACACACTAAAGGAGGGGATAATGTCAATGAAGAAGTCTATTCGAGATTTAAACAATGCACATAAGGAGTAAGAGTATAACAAACTAAGAACTTACTGAGTGTTAAACCACAGATAATGAGTGGGTTAAACAACAAATGTAAAATTCTAGTCTAGAGTTAAACAAACAATAAAGAAGTGAGATAATTACAAACGGTGAAGTCAATTTGAGATTTAAACAACACACAAGTGGAGTAATAAAATAACGAACGAAAAACTGTACTTGAGAGTTACGCAAAACACAAAAGGAATTGAATAAACAACAAACGAACAACTCTATTTGAGAGATAAAAACAACACACTTTGGAGAGGGATGAACAACAAACGAATAACTCTACTTGAGAGTTAAACAACTCACTAAAGGAGTGGGATAATGTCTAACGAAGAAGTCTATTCGAGAATTAAACCATGCACATAAGGAGTAAGAGTATAACAAACGAAGAACTCTACTTGAGTGTTAAACCACACACATAATGAGTGGGTTAAACAACAAATGTAAAATTCTAGTCTAGAGTTAAACAAAACAATAAAGAAGTGAGATAATTACAAACGGAGAAGTCAATTTGAGATTTAAACAACACACAAGAGGAGTAATAAAATAACGAACAAAGAACTCTACTTGAGAGTTAAACAAAACACAAAAGGAGTTGAATAAACAACAAACCAACAACTCTACTTGAGAGATAAAAACAACACACTTTGGAGAGGGATGAACAACAAACGAATAACTCTACTTGAGAGTTAAACAACACACTAAAGGAGTGGGATAATGTCGAATGAAGAAGTCTATTCGAGATTTAAACAATGCATGTATGAGTAAGAGTATAACAAACGAAGAACTTACTGAGTGTTAAACCACACATAATGAGTGGGTTAAACAACAAATGTAAAATTCTAGTCTAGAGTTAAACAAAACAATAAAGAAGTGAGATAATTACAAACGGAGAAGTCAATTTGAGATTTAAACAACACACAAGAGGAGTAATAAAATAACGAACAAAGAACTCTACTTGAGAGTTAAACAAAACACAAAAGGAGTTGAATAAACAACAAACCAACAACTCTACTTGAGAGATAAAAACAAGACACTTTGGAGAGGGATGAACAACAAACCAATAACTCTACTGAGAGTTAAACAACACACTAAAGGAGTGGGATAATGTCAATGAAGAAGTCTATTCGAGATTTAAACAATGCACATAAGGAGTAAGAGTATAACAAACTAAGAACTTACTTGAGTGTTAAACCACACACATAATGAGTGGGTTAAACAACAAATGTAAAATTCTAGTCTAGAGTTAAACAAAACAATAAAGAAGTGAGATAATTACAAACGGAGAAGTCAATTTGAGATTTAAACAACACACAAGAGGAGTTATAAAATAACGAAGAACTCTACTTAAGAGTTAAACAAAACACAAAAGGAGTTGAATAAACAGCAAACCAACAACTCTACTTGAGAGATAAAACAACACACTTTGGAGAGGGATGAACAACAAACTAATAACTCTACTTGAGAGTTAAACAACACTAAAGGAGTGGGATAATGTCAATGAAGAAGTCTATTCGAGATTTAAACATTGCACAGAAGGTGTAAGAGTATAACAAATGAAGAACTTACTTGAGTGTTAAACCACACACATAATGAGTGGGTTAAACAACAAATGTAAAATTCTAGTCTAGAGTTAAACAAAACAATAAAGAAGTGAGATAATTACAAACGGAGAAGTCAATTTGAGATTTAAACAACACACAAGAGGAGTAATAAAATAACGAACGAAGAACTCTACTTGAGAGTTAAACAAAACACAAAAGGAGTTGAATAAACAACAAACCAACAACTCTACTTGAGATAAAAACAAGACACTTTGGAGAGGGATGAACAACAAACTAATAACTCTACTTGAGAGTTAAACAACACACTAAAGGAGGGGATAATGTCAATGAAGAAGTCTATTCGAGATTTAAACATTGCACATAAGGAGTAAGAGTATAATAAACGAAGAACTTTACTGAGTGTTAAACCACACATAATGAGTGGGTTAAACAACAAATGTAAAATTCTAGTCTAGAGTTAAACAAAACAATAAAGAAGTGAGATAATTACAAACGAGAAGTCAATTTGAGATTTAAACAACACACAAGAGGAGTAATAAAATAACTAACGTAAGAACTCTACTTGAGAGTTAAACAAAACACAAAAGGAGTTGAATAAACAACAAACCAACAACTCTACCTGAGAGATAAAACAAGACACTTTGGAGAGGGATGAACAACAAACGAATAACTCTACTTGAGAGTTAATCAACACACTAAAGGAGTGGGATAATGTCAAACGAAGAAGTCTATTAGAGATCTAAACAATGCACAGAAGGAGTAAGAGTATAACAAACGAAGTACTCTACTTGAGTGTTAAACCACACTCATAATGAGTGGGTTAAACAACAAATGCAAAATTCTAGTCTAGAGTTAAACAAAACAATAAAGAAGTGAGATAATTACAAACGGAGAAGTCAATTTGAGATTTAAACAACACACAAGAGGAGTAATAAAATAACGAACGAAGAACTCTACTTGAGAGTTAAACAAAACACAAAAGGAGTTGAATAAACAACAAACCAACAACTCTACTTGAGAGATAAAACAAGACACTTTGGAGAGGGATGAACAACAAACTAATAACTCTACTTGAGAGTTAAACAACACACTAAAGGAGGGATAATGTCAAACGAAGAAGCCTATTCGAGATTTAAACAATGCACAAAAGGAGTAAGAGTATAACAAACGAAGAACTCCACTTGAGTGTTAAACCACACACATAATGAGTGGGTTAAACAACAAATGTAAAATTCTAGTCTAGAGTTAAACAAAACAATAAAGAAGTGAGATAATTACAAATGGAGAAGTCAATTTGAGATTTAAACAACACACAAGAGGACTAATAAAATAACGAACGAAGAACTCTAGTTGAGAGTTAAACAAAACACAAAAGCAGTTGAATAAACAACAAACCAACAACTCTACTTGAGAGAAAAAAAAAGACAAATTGGAGAGGGATGAACAACAAACGAATAACTCTACTTGAGAGTTAAACAACACACTAAAGGAGTGGATAATGTCCAACGAAGAAGTCTATTCGAGATTTAAACAATGCATAGAAATAGTAAGAGTATAACAAACGAAAAACTCTACTTGAGTGTTAAATCTCACACATAATGAGTGGGTTAAACAACAAATGTAAAATTCTAGTCTAGAGTTAAACAAAACAATAAAGCAGTGAGATAATTACAAATGGAGAAGTCAATTTGAGATTTAAACAACACACAAGAGGACTAATAAAATAACGAACGAAGAACTCTACTTGAGAGTTAAACAAAACACAAAAGGAGTTGAATAAACAACAAACCAACAACTCTACTTGAGAGATAAAACAACACACTTTGGAGAGAGATGAACAACAAACTAAAAACTCTACTTGAGAGTTAAACAACAAACTAAAGGAGTGGGATAATGTCGAATGAAGAAGTCTATTCGAGATTTAAACAATGCACATAAGGAGTAAGAGTATAACAAACGAAGAACTCTACTTGAGTGTTAAACCACACACATAATGAGTGGGTTAAACAACAAATGTAAAATTCTAGTCTAGAGTTAAACAGAACAATAAAGAAGTGAGATAATTACAAACGGTGAAGTCAATTTGAGATTTAAACAACACGCAAGAGGAGTAATAAAATAACGAACGAAGAACTCTACTTGAGAGTTAAACAAAACACAAAAGGAGTTGAATAAACAACAAACCAACAACTCTACTTGAGAGATAAAAACAACACACTTTGGAGAGGGATGAACAACAAACGAATAACTCTACTTGAGAGTTAAAAAACACACTAAAGGAGTGGGATAATGTCGAATGAAGAAGTCTATTCGAGATTTAAACAATGCACAGAAGGAGTAAGAGTATAACAAACGAAGAACTCTACTTGACTGTTAAACCACACACATAATGAGTGGGTTAAACAACAAATGTAAAATTCTAGTCTAGAGTTAAACAAAGCAATAAAGAAGTGAGATAATTACAAACGGAGAAGTCAATTTGAGATTTAAACAACACACAAGAGGAGTAATAAAATAACCTCACGAAGAACTCTACTTGAGAGTTAAACAAAACACAAAAGGAGTTGAATAAACAACAAACCAACAACTCTACTTGAGAGATAAAAACAAGACACTTTGGAGAGGGATGAACAACAAACGAATAACTCTACTTGAGAGTTAAACAACTCACTAAAGGAGTGGGATAATGTCGAATGAAGAAGTCTATTCGAGATTTAAACAATGCACATAAGGAGTAAGAGTATAACAAACGAAGAACTTACTGAGTGTTAAACCACACACATAATGAGTGGGTTAAACAACAAATGTAAAATTCTAGTCTAGAGTTAAACAAAACAATAAAGAAGTGAGATAATTACAAACGGAGAAGTCAATTTGAGATTTAAACAACACACAAGAGGAGTAATAAAATAACGAACGAAGAACTCTACTTGAGAGTTAAACAAAACACAAAAGGAGTTGAATAAACAACAAACCAACAACTCTACTTGAGATAAAAACAAGACACTTTGGAGAGGGATGAACAACAAACTAATAACTCTACTGAGAGTTAAACAACACACTAAAGGAGTGGGATAATGTCAATGAAGAAGTCTATTCGAGATTTAAACAATGCAATAAGGAGTAAGAGTATAACAAACGAAGAACTTACTGAGTGTTAAACGACACACATAATGAGTGGGTTAAACAACAAATGTAAAATTCTAGTCTAGAGTTAAACAAAACAATAAAGAAGTGAGATAATTACAAACGGAGGAGTCAATTTGAGATTTAAACAACACACAAGAGGAGTAATAAAATAAAGAACGAAGAACTCTACTTGAGAGTTAAACAAAACACAAAAGGAGTTGAATAAACAACAAACCAACAACTCTACTTGAGAGATAAAAACAAGACACTTTGGAGAGGGATGAACAACAAACTAATAACTCTACTTGAGAGTTAAACAACACTAAAGGAGTGGGATAATGTCGAATGAAGAAGTCTATTAGATTTAAACAATGCACAAGGAGTAAGAGTATAACAAACGAAGAACTTACTTGAGTGTTAAACCACACACATAATGAGTGGGTTAAACAGCAAATGTAAAATTCTAGTCTAGAGTTAAACAAAACAATAAAGAAGTGAGATAATTACAAACGGAGAAGTCAATTTTAGATTTAAACAACACACAAGAGGAGTAATAAAAAACGAAGAACTCTACTTGAGAGTTAAACAAAACACAAATGGAGTTGAATAAACAACAAACCAACAACTCTACTTGAGAGATAAAAACAAGACACTTTGGAGAGGGATGAACAACAAACGAATAACTCTACTTGAGAGTTAAACAACTCACTAAAGGAGTGGAATAATGTCAAACGAAGAAGTCTATTAGACATTTAAACAATGCACATAAGGAGTAAGAGTATAACAAACGAAGAACTCTACTTGAGTGTTAAACCACACACATAATGAGTGGCTTAAACAGCAAATGTAAAATTCTAGTCTAGAGTTAAACAAAACAATAAAGAAGTGAGATAATTACAAACGGAGAAGTCAATTTGAGATTTAAAAAACACACAAGAGGAGTAATAAAATAACGAACGAAGAACTCTACTTGAGAGTTAAAGAAAACACAAAAGGAGTTGAATAAACAACAAACCAACAACTCTACTTGAGAGATAAAAACATGACACTTTGGAGAGGGATGAACAACAAATGAATAACTCTACTTGAGAGTTAAACAACACACAAAAGGAGTGGGATAATGTCGAATGAAGAAGTCTATTCGAGATTTAAACAATGCACAGAAGGAGTAAGAGTATAACAAACGAAGAACTCTACTTGAGTGTTAAACCACACACATAATGAGTGGGTTAAACAACAAATGTAAATTCTAGTCTAGAGTTCAACAAAACACTAAAGAAGTGAGATAATGACAAACGGTGAAGTCAATTTGAGATTTAAACAACACACAAGAGGAGTAATAAAATAACGAACGAAGAAACAAAACACAAAAGGAATTGAATAAACAACAAACGAACAACTCTATTTGAGCGATATAAACAAGACACTTTGGAGAGTTTTTAAAAACAAACTAAACTCTACTTGAGAGTTAAACAACACACTAAAGGAGTGGGATAATGTCGAATGAAGAAGTCTATTCGAGATTTAAACAATGCACATAAGGAGTAAGAGTATAACAAACGAAGAACTCTACTTGAGTGTTAAACCACACACATAATGAGTGGGTTAAACAGCAAATGTAAAATTCTAGTCTAGAGTTAAACAAAACAATAAAGAAGTGAGATAATTACAAACGGAGAAGTCAATTTGAGATTTAAACAACACACAAGAGGAGTAATAAAATAACGAACGAAGAACTCTACTTGAGAGTTAAACAAAACACAAAAGGAGTTGAATAAACAACAAACCAACAACTCTACTTGAGAGATAAAAACAAGACACTTTGGAGATGGATGAATAACAAACTAATAACTCTAATTGAGGGTTAAACAAATCACTAATTGAGTGTGATAATGTCGAATGTAGAAGTCTATTCGAGATTTAATCAATGCACATAAGGAGTAAGAGAATAACAAACCAAGAACTTACTTGAGTGTTATACCACACACATAATGAGTGGGTTAAACAACAAATGTAAAATTCTAGTCAGAGTTAAACAAAACAATAAAGAAGTGAGATAATTACAAACGGCGAAGTCAATTTGAGATTTAAACAACACACAAGAGGAGTAATAAAATAACGAACGTAGAACTCTACTTGAGAGTTAAACAAAACACAAAAGGAGTTGAATAAACAACAAACCAACAACTCTACTTGAGAGATAAAAACAACACACTTTGGAGAGGGATGAACAACAAACGAATAACTCTACTTGAGAGTTAAACAACACACTAAAGGAGTGGGATAATGTCGAATGAAGAAGTCTATTCGAGATTTAAACAATGCAATAAGGAGTAAGAGTATAACAAACGAAGAACTTACTGAGTGTTAAACCACACACATAATGAGTGGGTTAAACAACAAATGTAAAATTCTAGTCTAGAGTTAAACAAAACAATAAAGAAGTGAGATAATTACAAACGGAGAAGTCAATTTGAGATTTAAACGACACACAAGAGGAGTAATAAAATATAACGAAGAACTCTACTTGAGAGTTAAACAAAACACAAAAGGAGTTGAATAAACAACAAACCAACAACTCTACTTGAGAGATAAAAACAACACACTTTGGAGAGGGATGAACAACAAACGAAACTCTACTTGAGAGTTAAACAACACACTAAAGGAGTGGGATAATGTCGAATGAAGAAGTCTATTCGAGATTTAAACATTGCACATAAGGAGTAAGAGTATAACAAACGAAGAACTCTACTTGAGTGTTAAACCACACACATAATGAGTGGGTTAAACAACAAATGTAAAATTCTAGTCTAGAGTTAAACAAAACAATAAAGAAGTGAGATAATTACAAACGGAGAAGTCAATTTGAGATTTAAACAACACACAAGAGGAGTTATAAAATAACAAACGAAGAACTCTACTTTAGAGTTAAACAAAACACAAAAGGAGTTGAATAAACAACAAACCAACAACTCTACTTGAGAGATAAAAACAAGACACTTTGGAGAGGGATGAACAACAAATGAATAACTCTACTTGAGAGTTAAACAACACACTAAAGGAGTGGGATAATGTCGAATGACGAAGTCTATTCGAGATTTAAACAATGCACAGAAGGAGTAAGAGTATAACAAACGAAGCACTCTACTGAGTGTTAAACCACACATAATGAGTGGGTTAAACAACAAATGTAAAATTCTAGTCTAGAGTTAAACAAAACAATAAAGAAGTGAGATAATTACAAACGGAGAAGTCAATTTGAGATTTAAACAACACACAAGAGGAGTAATAAAATAACGAACGAAGAACTCTACTTGAGAGTTAAACAAAACACAAAAGGAGTTGAATAAACAACAAACCAACAACTCTACTTGAGAGATAAAAACAACACACTTTGGAGAGGGATGAACAACAAACGAATAACTCTACTTGAGAGTTAAACAACACACTAAAGGAGGGGATAATGTCTAATGAAGAAGTCTATTCGAGATTTAAACAATGCACATAAGGAGTAAGAGTATAACAAACTAAGAACTTACTTGAGTGTTAAACCACACACATAATGAGTGGGTTAAACAACAAATGTAAAATTCTAGTCTAGAGTTAAACAAAACAATAAAGAAGTGAGATAATTACAAACGGAGAAGTCAATTTGAGATTTAAACAACACACAAGAGGAGTAATAAAATAACGAATAAGAACTCTACTTGAGAGTTAAACAAAACACAAAAGGAGTTGAATAAACAACAAACCAATAACTCTACTTGAGAGATAAAACAAGACACTTTGGAGAGGGATGAACAACAAACTAATAACTCTACTTGAGAGTTAAACAACACACTAAAGGAGGGGATAATGTCGAATGAAGAAGTCTATTCCAGATTTAAACAATGCACAAAAGGAGTAAGAGTATAACAAACGAAGAACTTACTGAGTGTTAAACCACACATAATGAGTGGGTTAAACAACAAATGTAAAATTCTAGTCTAGAGTTAAACAAAACAATAAAGAAGTGAGATAATTACAAACGGAGAAGTCAATTTGAGATTTAAACAACACACAAGAGGAGTAAGAAAATAACTAACTAAGAACTCTACTTGAGAGATAAACAAAACACAAAAGGAGTTGAATAAACAACAAACCAACAACTCTACTTGAGAGATAAAAACAAGACACTTTGGAGAGGGATGAACAAAAAATTAATAACTCTACTTGAGTGTTAAAGAACACACTAAAGGAGTGGGATAATGTCTAATCAAGAAGTCTATTCGAGATTTAAACAATGCACATAAGGAGTAAGAGTATAACAAATGAAGAACTTACTGAGTGTTAAACCACACACATAATGAGTGGGTTAAACAACAAATGTAAAATTCTAGTCTAGAGTTAAACAAAACAATAAAGAAGTGAGATAATTACAAACGGAGAAGTCAATTTGAGATTTAAACAACACACAAGAGGAGTAATAAAATAACAAACAAAGAACTCTACTTGAGAGTTAAACAAAACACAAAAGGAGTTGAATAAACAACAAACCAACAACTCTACTTGAGAGATAAAACAAGACACTTTGGAGAGGGATGAACAAAAAACGAATAACTCTACTTGAGAGTTAAACAACACACTAAAGGAGTGGGATAATGTCTAACGCAGAAGTCTATTCGAGATTTAAACAATGCACATAAGGAGTAAGAGTATAACAAACTAAGAACTTACTTGAGTGTTAAACCACACATAATGAGTGGGTTAAACAACAAATGTAAAATTCTAGTCTAGAGTTAAACAAAACAATAAAGAAGTGAGATAATTACAAACGGAGAAGTCAATTTGAGATTTAAACAACACACAAGAGGAGTAATAAAATAACTAACTAAGAACTCTACTTGAGAGTTAAACAAAACACAAAAGGAGTTGAATAAACAACAAACCAACAACTCTACTTGAGAGATAAAACAAGACACTTTGGAGAGGGATGAACAACAAACTAATAACTCTACTTGAGAGTTAAACAACACACTAAAGGAGGGGATAATGTCTAATGAAGAAGTCTATTCGAGATTTAAACAATGCACATAAGGAGCAAGAGTATAACAAACGAAGAACTCTACTTGAGTGTTAAACCACACACATAATGAGTGGGTTAAACAACAAATGTAAAATACTAGTCTAGAGTTAAACAAAACAATAAAGAAGTGAGATAATTACAAACGGAGAAGTCAATTTGAGATTTAAACAACACACAAGAGGAGTAATAAAATAACGAACGAAGAACTCTACTTGAGAGTTAAACAAAACACAAAAGGAGTTGAATAAACAACAAACCAACAACTCTACTTGAGAGATAAAAACAAGACAATTTGGAGAGGGATGAACAACAAACGAATAACTCTGATTGAGAGTTAAACAACACACTAAAGGAGGGATAATGTCGAATGAGAAGTCTATTCGAGATTTAAACAATGCACATAAGGAGTAAGAGTATAACAAACGAAGAACTTACTGAGTGTTAAACCACACACATAATGAGTGGGTTAAACAACAAATGTAAAATTCTAGTCTAGAGTTACAAAACAATAAAGAAGTGAGATAATTACAAACGGCGAAGTCAATTTGAGATTTAAACAACACACAAGAGGAGTAATAAAATAACGAACGAAGAGCTCTACTTGAGAGTTAAAGAAAACACAAAAGGAGTTGAATAAACGACAAACGAACAACTCTACTTGAGAGATAAAAACAAGATACTTTGGAGAGGGATGAACAACAAACGAATAACTCTACTTGAGGGTTAAACAAAACACTAAAGGAGTGGGATAATGTCGAATGAAGAAGTCTATTCGAGATTTAAACAATGCACAGAAGGAGTAAGAGTATAAGAAACGAAGAACTCTACTTGAGTGTTAAACCACACACATAATGAGTGGGTTAAACAACAAATGTAAAATTCTAGTCTAGAGTTGAACAAAACAATAAAGAAGTGAGATAATTACAAACGGTGAAGTCAATTTGAGATTTAAACAACACACAAGAGGAGTAATAAAATAAAGAACGAAGAACTCTACTTGAGAGTTAAACAAAACACAAAAGGAGTTGAATAAACCACAAACCAACAACTCTACTTGAGAGATAAAAACAAGACGCTTTGGAGAGGGATGAATAACTCTACTTGAGAGTTAAACAACACACAAAAGGAGTGGGATAATGTCGAATGAAGAAGTCTATTCGAGATTTAAACAATGCACAGAAGGAGTAAGAGTATAACAAACGAAGAACTCTACTTGAGTGTTAAACGACACACATAATGAGTGGGTTAAACAACAAATGTAAAATTCTAGTCTAGAGTTACAAAACAATAAAGAAGTGAGATAATTACAAACGGCGAAGTCAATTTGAGATTTAAACAACACACAAGAGGAGTAATAAAATAACGAACGAAGAGCTCTACTTGAGAGTTAAAGAAAACACAAAAGGAGTTGAATAAACGACAAACCAACAACTCTACTTGAGAGATAAAAACAAGACACTTTGGAGAGGGATGAACAACAAATGAATAACTCTACTTGAGAGTTAAACAACACACAAAAGGAGTGGGATAATGTCGAATGAAGAAGTCTATTCGAGATTTAAACAATGCATAAGGAGTAAGAGTATAACAAACGAAGAACTTACTGAGTGTTAAACCACACACATAATGAGTGGGTTAAACAACAAATGTAAAATTCTAGTCTAGAGTTGAACAAAAAAATAAAGAAGTGAGATAATTACAAACGGCGAAGTCAATTTGAGATTTAAACAACACACAAGAGGAGTAATAAAATAACGAACGAAGAACTCTACTTGAGAGTTAAACAAAACACAAAAGGAGTTGAATAAACAACAAACCAACAACTCTACTTGAGAGATAAAAACAAGACACTTTGGAGAGGGATGAACAACAAACGAATAACTCTAATTGAGAGTTAAACAACACACTAAAGGAGTGGATAATGTCAAACGAATAAGTCTATTCGAGATTTAAACAATGCACAGAAGGAGTACGAGTATAACAAACGAAGAACTCTACTTGAGTGTTAAACCACACGGATAATGAGTGGGTTAAACAACAAATGTAAAATTCTAGTCTAGAGTTAAACAAAACAATAAAGAAGTGAGATAATTACAAACGGAGAAGTCAATTTGAGATTTAAACAACACACAAGAGGAGTTATAAAATAACAAACGAAGAACTCTACTTGAGAGTTAAACAAAACACAAAAGGAGTTGAATAAACAACAAACCAACAACTCTACTTGAGAGATAAAAACAACACACTTTGGAGAGGGATGAACAACAAACGAATAACTCTACTTGAGAGTTAAACAACACACTAAAGGAGTGGGATAATGTCGAATGAAGAAGTCTATTCGAGATTTAAACATTGCACATAAGGAGTAAGAGTATAACAAACGAAGAACTCTATTTGAGTGTTAAACCACACACATAATGAGTGGGTTAAACAACAAATGTAAAATTCTAGTCTATTGTTAAACAAAACAATAAAGAAGTGAGATAATTACAAATTGAGAAGTCAATTTGAGATTTAAACAACACACAAGAGGAGTTATAAAATAACAAACGAAGAACTCTACTTGAGAGTTAAACAAAACACAAAAGGAGTTGAATAAACAACAAACCAACAACTCTACTTGAGAGATAAAAACAAGACACTTTGGAGAGGGATGAACAACAAACGAAACTCTACTTGAGAGTTAAACAACACACTAAAGGAGTGGGATAATGTCAAATGAAGAAGTCTATTCGAGATTTAAACATTGCACATAAGGAGTAAGAGTATAACAAACGAAGAACTCTACTTTAGTGTTAAACGACACACATAATGAGTGGGTTAAACAACAAATGTAAAATTCTAGTCTAGAGTTAAACAAAACAATAAAGAAGTGAGATAATTACAAACGGAGAAGTCAATTTGAGATTTAAACAACACACAAGAGGAGTTATAAAATAACGAACGAAGAACTCTACTTGAGAGTTAAACAAAACACAAAAGGAGTTGAATAAACAACAAACCAACAACTCTACTTGAGAGATAAAAACAAGACACTTTGGAGAGGGATGAACAACAAATGAATAACTCTACTTGAGAGTTAAACAACACACTAAAGGAGTGGGATAATGTCGAATGAAGAAGTCTATTCGAGATTTAAACAATGCATGTATGAGTAAGAGTATAACAAACGAAGAACTTACTTGAGTGTTAACCACACACAGATAATGAGTGGGTTAAACAACAAATGTAAAATTCTAGTCTAGAGTTAAACAAAACAATAAAGAAGTGAGATAATTACAAACGGAGAAGTCAATTTGAGATTTAAACAACACACAAGAGGAGTAATAAAATAACGAACGAAGAACTCTACTTGAGAGTTAAACAAAACACAAAAGGAGTTGAATAAACAACAAACCAACAACTCTACTTGAGAGATAAAAACAAGACACTTTGGAGAGGGATGAACAACAAACCAATAACTCTACTTGAGAGTTAAACAACACACTAAAGGAGTGGGATAATGTCGAATGAAGAAGTCTATTCGAGATTTAAACATTGCACATAAGGAGTAAGAGTATAACAAACTAAGAACTTACTGAGTGTTAAACCACACATAATGAGTGGGTTAAACAACAAATGTAAAATTCTAGTCTAGAGTTAAACAAAACAATAAAGAAGTGAGATAATTACAAACGGAGAAGTCAATTTGAGATTTAAACAACACACAAGAGGAGTAATAAATAATAACGAAGAACTCTACTTGAGAGTTAAACAAAACACAAAAGGAGTTGAATAAACAACAAACCAACAACTCTACTTGAGAGATAAAAACAAGACAATTTGGAGAGGGATGAACAACAAACGAATAACTCTACTTGAGAGTTAAACAACACACTAAAGGAGTGGGATAATGTCAAACGAAGAAGTCTATTTGAGATTTAAACATTGCACAGAAGGAATAAGAGTATAACAAACGAAGAACTTTACTTCAGTGTTAAACCACACACATAATGAGTGGGTTAAACAACAAATGTAAAATTCTAGTCTAGAGTTAAACAAAACAATAAAGAAGTGAGATAATTACAAACGGAGAAGTCAATTTGAGATTTAAACAACACACAAGAGGAGTAATAAAATAACCAACGAAGAACTCTACTTGAGAGTTAAACAAAACAAAAATGGAGTTGAATAAACACCAAACCAACAACTCTACTTGAGAGATAAAAACAAGACACTTTGGAGAGGGATGAACAACAAACGAATAACTCTACTTGAGTGTGATAATGTCGAAGGAAGAAGTCTATTCGTGATTTAAACAATGCACATAAGGAGTAATAGTATAACAAACGAAGAACTCTACTTGAGTGTTAAACCACACACATAATGAGTGGGTTAAACAACAAATGTAAAATTCTAGTCTAGAGTTAAACAAAACAATAAAGAAGTGAGATACTTACAAACGGTGAAGTCAATTTGAGATTTAAACAACACACAAGAGGAGTAATAAAATAACCAACGAAGAACTCTACTTGAGAGTTAAACAAAACACAAATGGAGTTGAATAAACACCAAACCAACAACTCTACTTGAGAGATAAAAACAAGACACTTTGGAGAGGGATGAACAACAAACGAATAACTCTACTTGAGAGTTAAACAACTCACTAAAGGAGTGTGATAATGTCGAAGGAAGAAGTCTATTCGTGATTTAAACAATGCACATATGAGTAAGAGTATAACAAACGAAGAATTTACTCGAGTGTTAAATCTCACACATAATGAGTGGGTTAAACAACAAATGTAAAATTCTAGTCTAGAGTTAAACAAAACAATAAAGAAGTGAGATAATTACAAGGGAGAAGTCAATTTGAGATTTAAACAACACACAAGAGGAGTAATAAAATAACGAACGAAGAACTCTACTTGAGAGTTAAACAAAACACAAAAGGAGTTGAATAAACAACAAACCAACAACTCTACTTGAGAGATAAAAACAAGACACTTTGGAGAGGGATGAACAACAAACGAAACTCTACTTGAGAGTTAAACAACACACTAAAGGAGTGGATAATGTCAATGAAGAAGTCTATTCGAGATTTAAACAATGCACATATAAGGAGTAAGAGTATAACAAACGAAGAACTTACTGAGTGTTAAACCACACACATAATGAGTGGTTAAACAACAAATGTAAAATTCTAGTCTAGAGTTAAACAAAACAATAAAGAAGTGAGATAATTACAAACGGAGAAGTCAATTTGAGATTTAAACAACACACAACATTAGTAGTAAAATAACTAACTAAGAACTCTACTTGAGAGTTAAACAAAACACAAAAGGAGTTGAATAAACAACAAACCAACAACTCTACTTGAGAGATAAAAACAACACACTTTGGAGAGGGATGAACAACAAACGAATAACTCTACTTGAGAGTTAAACAACACACTAAAGGAGTGGATAATGTCAATGAAGAAGTCTATTCTAGATTTAAACAATGCACATAAGGAGTAAGAGTATAACAAACGAAGAACTCTACTTGAGTGTTAAACCACACACATAATGAGTGGGTTAAACAACAAATGTAAAATTCTAGTCTAGAGTTAAACAAAACAATAAAGAAGTGAGATAATTACAAACGGAGAAGTCAATTTGAGATTTAAACAACACACAAGAGGAGTTATAAAATAACAAACGAAGAACTCTACTTGAGAGTTAAACAAAACACAAAAGGAGTTGAATAAACAACAAACCAACAACTCTACTTGAGAGATAAAAACAAGACACTTTGGAGAGGGATGAACAACAAATGAATAACTCTACTTGAGAGTTAAACAACACACAAAAGGAGTGGGATAATGTCGAATGAAGAAGTCTATTCGAGATTTAAACAATGCACAGAAGGATTAAGAGTATAACAAACGAAGAACTCTACTTGAGTGTTAAACCACACGTAATGAGTGGGTTAAACAACAAATGTAAAATTCTAGTCTAGAGTTAAACAAAACAATAAAGAAGTGAGATAATTACAAACGGCGAAGTCAATTTGAGATTTAAACAACACACAAGAGGAGTAATAAAATAACTAACTAATGACTCTACTTGAGAGTTAAACAAAACACAAAAGGAGTTGAATAAACAACAAACCAACAACTCTACTTGAGAGTTAATACATATACTATTTGTTGTGGGATGAACAACAATATTAACTCTACTTGAGAGTTAAACAACACACTAAAGGAGTGGGATAATGTCGAATGAAGAAGTCTATTCGAGATTTAAACAATGCACAGAAGGATTAAGAGTATAACAAACGAAGAACTCTACTTGAGTGTTAAACCACACACATAATGAGTGGGTTAAAACACAAATGTAAAATTCTAGTCTAGAGTTAAACAAAACAATTAAGAAGTGAGATAATTACAAACGTAGAAGTCAATTTGAGATTTAAACAACACACAAGAGGAGTAATAAAATAACGAACGAAGAACTCTACTTGAGAGTTAAACAAAACACAAAAGGAGTTGAATAAACAACAAACCAACAACTCTACTTGAGAGATAAAAACAACACACTTTGGAGAGGGATGAACAACAAACGAATAACTCTACTTGAGAGTTAAACAACACACTAAAGGAGTGGGATAATATCGAATGAAGAAGTCTATTCGAGATTTAAGCAATGCATGTATGAGTAAGAGTATAACAAACGAAGAACTTACTGAAAAGTTAAACCACACACATAATGAGTGGGTTAAACAACAAATGTAAAATTCTAGTCTAGAGTAAAACAAAACAATAAAGAAGTGAGATAATTACAAACGGTGAAGTCAATTTGAGATTTAAACAACACACAAGAGGAGTAATAAAATAACTAAATAAGAACTCTACTTGAGAGTTAAACAAAACACAAAAGGAGTTGAATAAACAACAAACCAACAACTCTACTTGAGAGATAAAAACAAGACACTTTGGAGAGGGATGAACAACAAACAAATAACTATACTTGAGAGTTAAACAACACACTAAAGGAGTGGGATAATGTCGAATGAAGAAGTCTATTCGAGATTTAAACAATGCACATAAGGAGTAAGAGTATAACAAACGAAGAACTTACTTGAGTGTTAAACCACACATAATGAGTGGGTTAAACAACAAATGTAAAATTCTAGTCTAGAGTTAAACAAAACAATAAAGAAGTGAGATAATTACAAACGGTGAAGTCAATTTGAGATTTAAACAACACACAAGAGGAGTAATAAAATAACGAACGAAGAACTCTACTTGAGAGTTAAACAAAACACAAAAGGAGTTGAATAAACAACAAACCAACAACTCTACTTGAGAGATAAAAACAACACACTTTGGAGGGGGATGAACAACAAACGAATAACTCTACTTGAGAGTTAAACAACACACTAAAGGAGTGGGATAATGTCGAATGAAGAAGTCTATTCGAGATTTAAACAATGCACATAAGGAGTAAGAGTATAACAAACGAAGAACTCTACCTGAGTGTTAACCACACACATAATGAGTGGGTTAAATAACAAATGTAAAATTCTAGTCTAGAGTTAAACAAAACAATAAAGAAGTGAGATAATTACAAACGGAGAAGTCAATTTGAGATTTAAACAACACACAAGAGGAGTAATAAAATAACTAACTAAGAACTCTACTTGAGAGTTAAAAAAAAAACAAAAGGAGTTGAATAAACAACAAACCAACAACTCTACTTGAGAGATAAAAACAAGACACTTTGGAGAGGGATGAACAACAAACGAATAACTCTACTTGAGAGTTAAACAACACACTAAAGGAGTGGGATAATGTCAATGAAGAAGTCTATTCGAGATTTAAACAATGCACATAAGGAGTAAGAGTATAACAAACTAAGAACTTACTGAGTGTTAAACCACACACATAATGAGTGGGTTAAACAACAAATGTAAAATTCTAGTCTAGAGTTAAACAAAACAATAAAGAAGTGAGATAATTACAAACGGAGAAGTCAATTTGAGATTTAAACAACACACAAGAGGAGTAATAAAATAACGAACGAAGAACTCTACTTGAGAGTTAAACAAAACACAAAAGGAGTTGAATAAACAACAAACCAACAACTCTACTTGAGAGATAAAAACAAGACACTTTGGAGAGGGATGAACAACAAACGAATAACTCTACTTGAGGGTTAAACAACTCACTAAAGGAGTGGATAATGTCAAACGAAGAAGTCTATTCGAGATTTAAACAATGCACAGAAGGAGTAAGAGTATAACAAATGAAGAACTCTACTTGAAAAGTTAAACCACACACATAATGAGTGGGTTAAACAACAAATGTAAAATTCTTGTCTAGAGTTAAACAAAACAATAAAGAAGTGAGATAATTACAAACGAGAAGTCAATTTGAGATTTAAACAACACACAAGAGGAGTAATAAAATAACGAACTAAGAACTCTACTTGAGAGTTAAACAAAACACAAAAGGAGTTGAATAAACAACAAACCAACAACTCTACTTGAGAGATAAAAACAAGACACTTTGGAGAGGGATGAACAACAAACTAGTAACTCTACTTGAGAGTTAAACAACACACTAAAGGAGTGGGATAATGTCGAATGAAGAAGTCTATTCGAGATTTAAACAATGCACATAAGGAGTAAGAGTATAACAAAATAAGAACTCTACTTGAGTGTTAAACCACACACATAATGAGTGGGTTAAACAAAAAATGTAAAATTCTAGTCTAGAGTTAAACAAAACAATAAAGAAGTGAGATAATTACAAAGGAGAAGTCAATTTGAGATTCAAACAACACACAAGAGGACTAATAAAATAACTAATCAAGAACTCTACTTGAGAGTTAAACAAAACACAAAAGGAGTTGAATAAACAACAAACCAACAACTCTACTTGAGAGATAAAAACAACACACTTTGGAGAGGGATGAACAACAAACGAATAACTCTACTTGAGAGTTAAACAACACACTAAAGGAGTGGGATAATGTCGAATGAAAAAGTCTATTCGAGATTTAAACAATGCACATAAGGAGTAAGAGTATAACAAACGAAGAACTCTACTTGAGTGTTAAACCACACACATAATGAGTGGGTTAAACAACAAATGTAAAATTCTAGTCTAGTTAAACAAAACAATAAAAAAGTGAGATAATTACAAACCGTGAAGTCAATTTGAGATTTAAACAACACACAAGAGGTGTAATAAAATAACATCAAGAACTCTACTTGAGAGTTAAACAAAACACAAAAGGAGTTGAATAAACAACAAACCAACAACTCTACTTGAGAGATAAAACAACACACTTTGGAGAGGGATGAACAACAAACTAATAACTCTACTTGAGAGTTAAACAAAACACTAAAGGAGTGGGATAATGTCAATGAAGAAGTCTATTCGAGATTTAAACAATGCATGTATGAGTAAGAGTATAACAAACTAAGAACTTACTGAGTGTTAAACCACACACAAAATGAGTGGGTTAAACAACAAATGTAAAATTCTAGTCTAGAGTTAAACAAAACAATAAAGAAGTGAGATAATTACAAACGGAGAGAAGTCAATTTGAGATTTAAACAACACACAAGAGTAGTAATAAAATAACTAACTAAGAAATCTACTTGAGAGTTAAACAAAACACAAAAGGAGTTGAATAAACAACAAACCAACAACTCTACTTGAGAGATAAAAACAACACACTTTGGAGAGGGATGAACAACAAACGAATAACTCTACTTGAGAGTTAAACAAAACACAAAAGGACTGGGATAATGTCAATGAAGAAGTCTATTCGAGATTTAAACAATGCATGTATGAGTAAGAGTATAACAAACTAAGAACTTACTGAGTGTTAAACCACACACATAATGAGTGGGTTAAACAACAAATGTAAAATTCTAGTCTAGAGTTAAATAAAATAATAAAGAAGTGAGATAATTACAAACGGTGAAGTCAATTTGAGATTTAAACAACACACAAGAGGAGTAATAAAATAACCAACGAAGAACTCTACTTGAGAGTTAAACAAAACACAAAAGGAGTTGAATAAACAACAAACCAACAACTCTACTTGAGAGATAAAAACAAGACACTTTGGAGAGGGATGAACAACAAACAAATAACTCTACTTGAGAGTTAAACAACACACTAAAGGAGTGGGATAATGTCAATGAAGAAGTCTATTCGAGATTTAAACAATGCATGTAAGGAGTAAGAGTATAACAAACTAAGAACTTACTTGAGTGTTAAACCACACACATAATGAGGGTTAAACAACAAATGTAAATTCTAGTCTAGAGTTGAACAAAACAATAAAGAAGTGAGATAATTACAAACGGTGAAGTCAATTTGAGATTTAAACAACACACAAGAGGAGTAATAAAATAACGAACGAAGAACTCTACTTGAGAGTTAAACAAAACACAAAAGGAGTTGAATAAACAACAAACCAACAACTCTACTTGAGAGATAAACACAAGACACTTTGGAGAGGGATGAACAACAAACGAATAACTCTACTTGAGAGTTAAACAACACACTAAAGGAGTGGGATAATGTCTAATGAAGAAGTCTATTCGAGATTTAAACAATGCATGTAAGAGTAAGAGTATAACAAACGAAGAACTCTACTTGAGTGTTAAACCACACACATAATGAGTGGGTTAAACAACAAATGTAAAATTCTAGTCTAGAGTTAAACAAAACAATAAAGAAGTGAGATAATTACAAACGGAGAAGTCAATTTGAGATTTAAACAACACACAAAAGGAGTTATAAAATAACAAACAAAGAACTCTACTTTAGAGTTAAACAAAACACAAAAGGAGTTGAATAAACAACAAACCAACAACTCTACTTGAGAGATAAAAACAATACACTTTGGAGAGGGATGAACAACAAATGAATAACTCTACTTGAGAGTTAAACAACACACTAAAGGAGTGGGATAATGTCAATGAAGAAGTCTATTCGAGATTTAAACAATGCATGTATGAGTAAGAGTATAACAAACGAAGAACTCTACTTGAGTGTTAAACCACACACATAATGAGTGGGTTAAACAACAAATGTAAAATTCTAGTCTAGAGTTAAACAAAACAATAAAGAAGTGAGATAATTACAAACGGCGAAGTCAATTTTAGATTTAAACAACACACAAGAGGAGTAATAAAATAACGAACAAAGAACTCTACTTGAGAGTTAAACAAAACACAAAAGGAGTTGAATAAACAACAAACCAACAACTCTACTTGAGAGATAAAAACAACACACTTTGGAGAGGGATGAACAACAAACGAATAACTCTACTTGAGAGTTAAACAACACACTAAAGGAGGGATAATGTCAATGAAGAAGTCTATTCGAGATTTAAACATTGCAAGTAAGGAGTAAGAGTATAACAAACGAAGAACTCTACTTGAGTGTTAAACCACACACATAATGAGTGGGTTAAACAACAAATGTAAAATTCTAGTCTAGAGTTAAACAAAACAATAAAGAAGTGAGATAATTACAAACGGAGAAGTCAATTTGAGATTTAAACAACACACAAGAGGAGTAATAAAATAACGAACGAAGAACTCTACTTGAGAGTTAAACAAAACACAAAAGGAGTTGAATAAACAACAAACCAACAACTCTACTTGAGAGATAAAAACAAGACAATTTGGAGAGGGATGAACAACAAATTAATAACTCTACTTGAGAGTTAAACAACACACAAAAGGAGTGGGATAATGTCGAATGAAGAAGTCTATTCGAGATTTAAACAATGCACAGAAGGAGTAAGAGTATAACAAATGAAGAACTCTACTTGAGTGTTAAACCACACACATAATGAGTGGGTTAAACAACAAATGTAAAATTCTAGTCTAGAGTTAAACAAAACAATAAAGAAGTGAGATAATTACAAACGGTGAAGTCAATTTGAGATTTCAACAACACACAAGAGAAGTAATAAAATAACGAACGAAGAACTCTACTTAAGAGTTAAACAAAACACAAAAGGAGTTGAATAAACAACAAACCAACAACTCTACTTGAGAGATAAAACAACACACTTTGGAGAGGGATGAACAACAAACGAATAAATCTACTTGAGAGTTAAACAACACACTAAAGGAGTGGGATAATGTCGAATGAAGAAGTCTATTCGAGATTTAAACAATGCACAGAAGGAGTAAGAGTATACAAACGAAGAACTCTACTTGAGTGTTAAACCACACACATAATGAGTGGGTTAAACAACAAATGTAAAATTCTAGTCTAGAGTTAAACAAAACAATAAAGAAGTGAGATAATTACAAACGGTGAAGTCAATTTGAGATTTAAACAACACACAAGAGGAGTAATAAAATAACGAACGAAGAACTCCACTTGAGAGTTAAACAAAACACAAAAGGAATTGAATAAACAACAAACGAACAACTCTATTTGAGCGATACAAACAAGACACTTTGGAGAGGGATGAACAACAAACGAATAACTCTACTTGAGAGTAAAACAACACACTAAAGGAGTGGCATAATGTCTAACGAAGACGTCTATTCGAGATTTATACAATGCACATAAGGAGTAAGAGTATAACAAACGAAGAACTCTACTTGAGTGTTAAACCACACACATAATGAGTGGGTTAAACAAGAAATGTAAAATTCTAGTCAAGAGTTCAACAAAGCAATAAAGAAGTAAGATAATTACAAACGGAGAACTCAATTTGAGATTTAAACAACACACAAGAGGAGTAATAAAATAACGAACGAAGAACTCTACTTGAGAGTTAAACAAAACACAAATGGAGTTGAATAAACACCAAACCAACAACTCTACTTGAGAGATAAAACAACACACTTTGGAGAGGGATGAACAACAAACGAAACTCTACTTGAGAGTTAAACAACACAACTAAAGGAGTGGGATAATGTCGAATGAAGAAGTCTATTCGAGATTTAAACATTGCACAGAAGGATTAAGAGTATAACAAACGAAGAACTCTACTTGAGTGTTAACCACACACATAATGAGTGGGTTAAATAACAAATGTAAAATTCTAGTCTAGAGTTAAACAAAACAATAAAGAAGTGAGATACTTACAAACGGTGAAGTTAATTTGAGATTTAAACAACACACAAGAGGAGTAATAAAATAACGAACGAAGAACTCTACTTGAGAGTTAAACAAAACACAAAAGGAGTTGAATAAACAACAAACCAACAACTCTACTTGAGAGATAAAAACAAGACACTTTGGAGAGGGATGAACAACAAACGAATAACTCTACTTGAGAGTTAAACAACACACTAAAGGAGTGGGATAATGTCGAATGAAGAAGTCTATTCGAGATTTAAACAATGCACAGAAGGAGTAAGAGTATAACAAACGAAGAACTTACTGAGTGTTAAACGACACACATAATGAGTGGGTTAAACAACAAATGTAAAATTCTAGTCTAGAGTTAAACAAAACAATAAAGAAGTGAGATAATTACAAACGGAGAAGTCAATTTGAGATTTAAACAACACACAAGAGGAGTAATAAAATAACGAACGAAGAACTCTACTTGAGAGTTAAACAAAACACAAAAGGAGTTGAATAAACAACAAACCAACAACTCTACTTGAGAGATAAAAACAACACACTTTGGAGAGGGATGAACAACAAACGAATAACTCTACTTGAGAGTTAAACAACAAACTAAGGAGTGGGATAATGTCGAATGAAGAAGTCTATTCGAGATTTAAACAATGCATGTATGAGTAAGAGTATAACAAACGAAGAACTTTACTGAGTGTTAAACCACACACATAATGAGTGGGTTAAACAACAAATGTAAAATTCTAGTCTAGAGTTAAACAAAACAATAAAGAAGTGAGATAATTACAAACGGTGAAGTCAATTTGAGATTTAAACAACACACAAGAGGAGTAGTAAAATAAAATTAAGAACTCTACTTGAGAGTTAAACAAAACACAAAAGGAGTTGAATAAACAACAAACCAACAACTCTACTTGAGAGATAAAAACAAGACACTTTGGAGAGGGATGAACAACAAACGAAACTCTACTTGAGAGTTAAACAACACACTAAAGGAGGGGATAATGTCTAATGAAGAAGTCTATTCGAGATTTAAACAATGCACATAAGGAGTAAGAGTATAACAAACGAAGAACTTACTGAGTGTTAAACCACACACATAATGAGTGGGTTAAACAACAAATGTAAAATTCTAGTCTAGAGTTAAACAAAACAATAAAGAAGTGAGATAATTACAAACGAGAAGTCAATTTGAGATTTAAACAACACACAAGAGGAGTAATAAAATAACAAACGAAGAACTCTACTTGAGAGTTAAACAAAACACAAAAGGAGTTGAATAAACAACAAACCAACAACTCTACTTGAGAGATAAAACAACACACTTTGGAGAGGGATGAACAACAAACTAATAACTCTACTTGAGAGTTAAACAACACACTAAAGGAGTGGGATAATGTCAATGAAGAAGTCTATTCGAGATTTAAACAATGCATGTATGAGTAAGAGTATAACAAACGAAGAACTTACTTGAGTGTTAAACCACACACATAATGAGTGGGTTAAACAACAAATGTAAAATTCTAGTCTAGAGTTAAACAAAACAATAAAGAAGTGAGATAATTACAAACGAGAAGTCAATTTGAGATTTAAACAACCAACAAGAGGAGTAATAAAATAACGAACAAAGAACTCTACTTGAGAGTTAAACAAAACACAAAAGGAGTTGAATAAACAACAAACCAACAACTCTACTTGAGAGATAAAAACAACACACTTTGGAGAGGGATGAACAACAAACGAATAACTCTACTTGAGAGTTAAACAACACACTAAAGGAGTGGGATAATGTCGAATGAAGAAGTCTATTCGAGATTTAATCAATGCATGTATGAGTAAGAGTATAACAAACGAAGAACTTACTGAGTGTTAAACCACACACATAATGAGTGGGTTAAACAACAAATGTAAAATTCTAGTCTAGAGTTAAACAAAACAATAAAGAAGTGAGATAATTACAAACGGAGAAGTCAATTTGAGATTTAAACAACACACAAGAGGAGTAATAAAATAACGAATCTAAGAACTCTACTTGAGAGTTAAACAAAACACAAAAGGAGTTGAATAAACAACAAAGCAACAACTCTACTTGAGATAAAAACAAGACACTTTGGAGAGGGATGAACAACAAACGAATAACTCTACTTGAGAGTTAAAGAACACACTAAAGGAGTGGGATAATGTCGAATGAAGAAGTCAATTCGAGATTTAAACAATGCAAATAAGGAGTAAGAGTATAACAAACGAAGAACTTACTGAGTGTTAAACCACACACATAATGAGTGGGTTAAACAACAAATGTAAAATTCTAGTCTAGAGTTAAACAAAACAATAAAGAAGTGAGATAATTACAAATGGAGAAGTCAATTTGAGATTCAAACAACACACAAGAGGACTAATAAAATAACGAATCAAGAACTCTACGTGAGAGTTAAACAAAACACAAAAGGAGTTGAATAAACAACAAACCAACAGCTCTACTTGAGAGATAACACACTTTGGAGAGGGATGAACAACAAACCAATAACTCAACTTGAGAGTTAAACAACACACTAAAGGAGTGGGATAATGTCAATGAAGAAGTCTATTCAGATTTAAACAATGCATGTATGAGTAAGAGTATAACAAACTAAGAACTTACTGAGTGTTAAACCACACACATAATGTGTGGGTTAAACAACAAATGTAAAATTCTAGTCTAGAGTTAAACAAAACAATAAAGAAGTGAGATAATTACAAACGTGAAGTCAATTTGAGATTTAAACAACACACAAGAGGAGTAATAAAATAACATCTAAGAACTCTACTTGAGAGTTAAACAAAACACAAAAGGAGTTGAATAAACAACAAACCAACAACTCTACTTGAGAGATAAAACAACAAACTTTGGAGAGGGATGAACCACAAACCAATAACTCTACTTGAGAGTTAAACAACACACCAAAGGAGTGGGATAATATCGAATGAAGAAGTCTATTCGAGATTTAAACAATGCACATATGAGTAAGAGTATAACAAACGAAGAACTTACTGAGTGTTAAACCACACACATAATGAGTGGTTAAACAACAAATGTAAAATTCTAGTCAGAGTTAAACAAAACAATAAAGAAGTGAGATAATTACAAACGAGAAGTCAATTTGAGATTTAAACAACACACAAGAGGAGTAATAAAATAACAAACTAAGAACTCTACTTGAGAGTTAAACAAAACACAAAAGGAGTTGAATAAACAACAAACCAACAACTCTACTTGAGAGATAAAACAACACACACTTTGGAGAGGGATGAACAACAAACTAATAACTCTACTTGAGAGTTAAACAACACACTAAAGGAGTGGGATAATGTCAATGAAGAAGTCTATTCGAGATTTAAACAATGCAATAAGGAGTAAGAGTATAACAAACGAAGAACTTACTGAGTGTTAAACCACACACATAATGAGTGGGTTAAACAACAAATGTAAAATTCTAGTCTAGAGTTGAACAAAACAATAAAGAAGTGAGATAATTACAAACGGTGAAGTCAATTTGAGATTTAAACAACACACAAGAGGAGTAATAAAATAACGAACGAAGAACTCTACTTGAGAGTTAAACAAAACACAAAAGGAGTTGAATAAACAACAAACCAACAACTCTACTTGAGAGATAAAAACAAGACACTTTGGAGAGGGATGAACAACAAACGAAACTCTACTTGAGAGTTAAACAACACACTAAAGGAGTGGGATAATGTCGAATGAAGAAGTCTATTCGAGATTTAAACATTGCACATAAGGAGCAAGAGTATAACAAACGAAGAACTCGACTTGAGTGTTAAACGACACACATAATGAGTGGGTTAAACAACAAATGTAAAATTCTAGTCTAGAGTTACAAAACAATAAAGAAGTGAGATAATTACAAACGGCGAAGTCAATTTGAGATTTAAACAACACACAAGAGGAGTAATAAAATAATGAATGAAGAACTCTTCTTGAGAGTTAAACAAAACACAAAAGGAGTTGAATAAACAACAAACCAACAACTCTACTTGAGAGATAAAAACAAGACACTTTGGAGAGGGATGAACAACAAACGAAACTCTACTTGAGAGTTAAACAACACAACTAAAGGAGTGGAATAATGTCGAATGAAGAAGTCTATTCGAGATTTAAACAATGCATGTATGAGTAAGAGTATAACAAACTAAGAACTTACTGAAAAGTTAAACCACACACATAATGAGTGGGTTAAACAACAAATGTAAAATTCTAGTCTAGAGTTAAACAAAACAATAAAGAAGTGAGATAATTACAAACGGTGAAGTCAATTTGAGATTTAAACAACACACAAGAGGAGTAATAAAATAACTCAAGAACTCTACTTGAGAGTTAAACAAAACACAAAAGGAGTTGAATAAACAACAAACCAACAACTCTACTTGAGAGATAAAAACAAGACACTTTGGAGAGGGATGAACAACAAACCAACAACTCTAATTGAGAGATAAAAACAACACACTTTGGAGTGGGATAATGTCGAATGAAGAAGTCTATTCGAGATTTAAACAATGCACAGAAGGAGTAAGAGTATAACAAACGAAGAACTCTACTTGAGTGTTAAACCACACACATAATGAGTGGGTTAAACAACAAATGTAAAATTCTAGTTTAGAGTTAAACAAAACAATAAAGAAGTGAGATAATTACAAACGGTGAAATCAATTTGAGATTTAAACAACACACAAGAGGAGTAATAAAATAACGACCGAAGAACTCTACTTGAGAGTTAAACAAAACACAAAAGGAGTTGAATAAACAACAAACCAACAACTCTACTTGAGAGATAAAAACAACACACTTTGGAGAGGGATGAACAACAAACGAATAACTCTACTTGAGAGTTAAACAACACACTAAAGGAGTGGGATAATGTCGAATGAAGAAGTCTATTCGAGATTTAAACAATGCATAAGGATTAAGAGTATAACAAACTAAGAACTATACTTGAGTGTTAAACCACACACATAATGAGTGGGTTAAACAACAAATGTAAAATTCTAGTCTAGAGTTAAACAAAACAATAAAGAAGTGAGATAATTACAAACGGTGAAGTCAATTTGAGATTTAAACAACACACAAGAGGAGTAATAAAATAAATAATTAAGAACTCTAGTTGAGAGATTAACAATTCACTAAAGGAGTTGAATAAACAACAAACCAACAACTCTACTTGAGATAAAAACAAGACAGTTTGGAGAGGGATGAACAACAAACTAATAACTCTACTTGAGAGTTAACCAACACACTAAAGGAGTGGGATAATGTCTAATGAAGAAGTCTATTCGAGATTTAAACAATGCATGTAAGGAGTAAGAGTATAACAAACTAAGAACTTACTGAAAAGTTAAAACCACACATAATGAGTGGGTTAAACAACAAATGTAAAATTCTAGTCAGAGTTAAACAAAACAATAAAGAAGTGAGATAATTACAAACGGTGAAGTCAATTTGAGATTTAAACAACACACAAGAGGAGTAATAAAATAACGACGAAGAACTCTACTTGGAGAGTTAAACAAAACACAAAAGGAGTTGAATAAACAACAAACCACAACTCTACTTGAGAGATAAAAACAACACACTTTGGAGAGGGATGAACAACAAACGAATAACTCTACTTGAGAGTTAAACAACACACTAAAGGAGTGGGATAATGTCAATGAAGAAGTCTATTCGAGATTTAAACAATGCATGTATGAGTAAGAGTATAACAAACGAAGAACTTACTGAGTGTTAAACCACACACATAATGAGTGGGTTAAACAACAAATGTAAAATTCTAGTCTAGAGTTAAACAAAGCAATAAAGAAGTGAGATAATTACAAATGGAGAAGTCAATTTGAAATTTAAACAACACACAAATGGAGTATTAAAATAACGAACGAAGAACTCTACTTGAGAGTTAAATAACACACAAAAGGAGTTGAATAAACAACAAACCAACAACTCTACTTGAGAGATAAAAACAACACACTTTGGAGGGGGATGAACAACAAACGAATAACTCTACTTGAGAGTTAAACAACACACTAAAGGAGTGGGATAATGTCAATGAAGAAGTCTATTCGAGATTTAAACAATGCACAAGGAGTAAGAGTATAACAAACGAAGAACTTACTGAGTGTTAAACCACACACACATAATGAGTGGGTTAAACAACAAATGTAAAATTCTAGTCTAGAGTTAAACAAAACAATAAAGAAGTGAGATAATTACAAACGGCGAAGTCAATTTGAGATTTAAACAACACACAAGAGGAGTAATAAAATAACGAACGAAGAACTCTACTTGAGAGTTAAACAAAACACAAAAGGAGTTGAATAAACAACAAACCAACAACTCTACTTGAGAGAAAAAACAACACACTTTGGAGAGGGATGAACAACAAACTAATAACTCTACTTGAGAGTTAAACAACACACTAAAGGAGTGGGATAATGTCAATGAAGAAGTCTATTCGAGATTTAAACAATGCATGTAAGGAGTAAGAGTATAACAAACGAAGAACTTACTGAGTGTTAAACCACACATAATGAGTGGGTTAAACAACAAATGTAAAATTCTAGTCTAGAGTTAAACAAAACAATAAAGAAGTGAGATAATTACAAACGGAGAAGTCAATTTGAGATTTAAACAACACACAAGAGGAGTAATAAAATAACGAACTAAGAACTCTACTTGAGAGTTAAACAAAACACAAAAGGAGTTGAATAAACAACAAACCAACAACTCTACTTGAGATATAAAAACAACACACTTTGGAGAGGGATGAACAACAAACGAATAACTCTACTTGAGAGTTAAACAACACACTAAAGGAGTGGGATAATGTCGAATGAAGAAGTCTATTCGAGATTTAAACAATGCACGGAAGGAGTAAGAGTATAACAAACGAAGAACTCTACTTGAGTGTTAAACCACACACATAATGAGTGGGTTAAACAACAAATGTAAAATTCTAGTCTAGAGTTAAACAAAACAATAAAGAAGTGAGATAATTACAAACGGAGAAGTCAATTTGAGATTTAAACAACACACAAGAGGAGTAATAAAATAACGAACGAAGAACTCTACTTGAGAGTTAAACAAAACACAAAAGGAGTTGAATAAACAACAAACCAACAACTCTACTTGAGAGATAAAAACAACACACTTTGGAGAGGGATGAACAACAAACTAATAACTCTACTTGAGAGTTAAACAACACACTAAAGGAGTGGGATAATGTCGAATGAAGAAGTCTATTCGAGATTTAAACAATGCACAGAAGGAGTAAGAGTATAACAAACGAAGAACTCTACTGAAAAGTTAAACCACACACATAATGAGTGGGTTAAACAACAAATGTCAAATTCTAATCTAGAGTTAAACAAAACAATAAAGAAGTGAGATAATTACATTCGTTGAAGTCAATTTTAAATTTAAACAACACACTTTCGGAGTAATAAAATAACGTAAGAAGAACTCTACTTGAGAGTTAAACAAAACACAAAAGGAGTTGAATAAACAACAAACCAACAACTCTACTTGAGAGATAAAACAAGACACTTTGGAGAGGGATGAACAACAAACTAATAACTCTACTTGAGAGTTAAACAACACACTAAAGGAGTGGATAATGTCAATGAAGAAGTCTATTAGAGATTTAAACAATGCACATAAGGAGTAAGAGTATAACAAACTAAGAACTTACTTGAAAGTGTTAAACCACACAGATAATGAGTGGGTTAAACAACAAATGTAAAATTCTAGTCTAGAGTTAAACAAAACAATAAAGAAGTGAGATAATTACAAACAAAGAAGTCAATTTGAGATTTAAACAACACACAAGAGGAGTTATAAAATAACAAACGAAGAACTCTACTTGAGAGTTAAACAAAACACAAAAGGAGTTGAATAAACAACAAACCAACAACTCTACTTGAGAGATAAAACAACACACTTTGGAGAGGGATGAACAACAAACTAATAACTCTACTTGAGAGTTAAACAACACACTAAAGGAGTGGGATAATGTCAATGAAGAAGTCTATTCGAGATTTAAACAATGCATGTAAGAGTAAGAGTATAACAAACTAAGAACTTACTTGAGTGTTAAACCACACACATAATGAGTGGGTTAAACAACAAATGTAAAATTCTAGTCTAGAGTTAAACAAAACAATAAAGAAGTGAGATAATTACAATCTGAGAAGTCAATTTGAGATTTAAACAATACACCAGAGGAGTAATAAAATAACTAACGAAGAACTCTACTTGAGAGTTAAACAAAACACAAAAGGAGTTGAATAAACAACAAACCAACAACTCTACTTGAGATATAAAAACAAGACACGTTGGAGTGGGATGCACACCAAACGAATAACTCTACTTGAGCGTTCATCAACACACTAAAGGAGTGGATAATGTCTAATGAATGAAGAAGTCTATTAGAGATTTAAACAATGCACATAAGGAGTAAGAGTATAACAAACTAAGAACTTACTTGAGTGTTAAACCACACATAATGAGGGTTAAACAACAAATGTAAAATTCTAGTCTAGAGTTAAACAAAACAATAAAGAAGTGAGATAATTACAAACGAGAAGTCAATTTGAAATTTAAACAACACACAAGAGGAGTAATAAAATAACTATCAAGAACTCTACTTGAGAGTTAAACAAAACACAAAAGGAGTTGAATAAACAACAAACCAACAACTCTACTTGAGAGATAAAACAACACACTTTGGAGAGAGATGAACAACAAACTAATAACTCTACTTGAGAGTTAAACAACACACTAAAGGAGTGGGATAATGTCAATGAAGAAGTCTATTCAGATTTAAACAATGCATGTATGAGTAAGAGTATAACAAACGAAGAACTCTACTTGACTTTTTTTTTTTTTTCATAAAAGAGCATATATTAATAAAAGTAAAAGAGTACAAAGCGTAAAAGTAGAGATTACAATGGAACCCACAAAGGGTTACAATGCAAACAAGTGAAACAAACAAAGAAACAAAATAATATAACCCGGGATCAAGGTGATCCATGGTTGCAAATCAAGGGCCTCGTTAAAACCTGGGCCATGGAAAACCCAAGGGAAAAACCCATGGTGGGAAAAAGAGTGCTCGAAAGAAGCTATGGAAACCTATAATAAGGTAAACCCACATGTCCTCGTATGTGAGGTCGAATGACATCTAAAGGAGAAGTCTGTAAACCTCCAGATCCAACTTTGAGAGAGCATCAACACTGTCGCTTTTCACGAAAAATATGAGACACCAAAATCCATGTCACGATATGGAGAGAGAGTCAATAGCCAACGGTTCGAATCATGGGACCGAAGTTAGTACCATGGAGAGCAAATTACATAAGTAGAATTGCTCAACCAAATCTTATTCCACTGGTGTGAGCCAATTCAATGCCAATCATAACCGCAAGTAACTGCTTCAAAGCATAAAGCGCACTCACTGATTTACAAAGCAACCCATCACGGCACCATTTGAATTCTAAAACCCCACCAAAGAGAGGAGCCAGAGCGCAAGAGAACTTCCATCCGTGTCAGATTAATCCATCCCGGAGAGGGGATACCATCGACCTCAATGATATCTCGTGACTTAGGCGGCACCCTTGAATACTTAAAAGAATGAAGGACTTGTAAATCAACTTGATTATTAGCCATAGAACCAAGAGGGTGGGAATTAGCCTCGCCACAAGACTCCAAATCAAGCAAAATAGAATGCCTAGAAACAGAACACCATCAAATAAGCAACGATCACAAGGCAGCCCAAAGCACCCAAATGCCTGCCACAAAGGCAAGACGCCACAAAGAGAGAATTGAGAGCTAAAATGTCACCCATGGCATATAATGTAAGCTTCCAAAACTAAAGCAATCTCAAAAGGAACTCGAAAAGATCAAATAGTATGCCGATAGTCCGAGTGAACGGACAAGAGACCAAGAAATGGTCTTGGCAATCCATAAAGACAGCAAAAACACACACAAGGACCAACAAAACCAGAGTCTCAGAAGCCAATAGTTGGAAGAACACCATAAATAGCTTCCAAATGTGGATAGAACGACGGGGATAAAAGGAGCCCATATCCAAGATCCCCAATCTTAAGGAAACGCCGCAAAGAGTGATAGCTTGTTGGTAGAAATCGAACTGCCTAGAGATTCACCAGACACGCAGTATTAGAACCAGATGGAGCGATGATAGGAGAGAATGTCGAAAATATCTCGAAAAGCCATACGAACCCATCCAAAAGAAACCAACCAAATGAGTCCAATACTGTAAATAGGGAACTCAAGTGATGTCAAGATGAATAGGAATACCACTGTCTGCAATATCAGAAGCCAAGCCAATCATCAAGCCGTAAACGAAATAGAGCTCGACACGCTAACTATCTAGACTTGGATCAAGTGGGAAACAATTAAATCCAAACCAAATCGAGGAAGCAACATAAGAGCGTAAGGAAGCATGCCAAAGAAATCAAGTAAAGATATCTAGATATGGAACCTTCAGCCTTCAAATATCCCAAGCAAGACGAGAAAGATACGCCTTATTAGCAAAGAACCAGAGAACTAATACCAAGACCACCTCGCATTTTGGAGCACAACAACGCCCAAGAGATAGAAGTCGATGTTTCTTCGTAGTATCCCCGCTGACGAAATTATAATGCCAAAGATCCATACGCTAAGAAGAGTCAAAGGCCAACGATAAACCATCATAGAGTGTACAAAAGATCTCGGATCACCGATTGAACAAGACATAAACGACCGCCATAGAGAGAGAAGTGCCTTCCATTTACTAAACTTTTCTAGAATCGAGTCCGCAAGGATTGTAAATGACAAGTCCGAGGTGCCCCACGGAAAAGTGGAACTCCCAACACGTGAAAGGAAGGTGACCTCGATATCCATGATTCTCGCACAAGTGGTTCTTCCCGACTGTGAGAAAAGTACTAAGATAAGCTCGGACTTCGAGGATTGAAGTGTTGTCCACTACAAGCAAAGATATTTTTCCAGTGATCCTAAGAATAGTCCGACACCGCAGAGTAGCCCCGCAAAAAATAATCACATCATCCGCATAAAGAAGGTGAGAAGGAAAAGTAAGAGATTGTCCAATGAATAAAGGAGTGAGTTTCCTGAATTGGCAGCCTTCGAGAGAAGCTTGCTAAGAACTTCCTCCGATGCAAAAGAGAAGAGGGAAAGAGGATCCCTGACGTAACTCCCCGAGAACAGCCAAAGTACCTTCCGAGCCCCATTAATCGTAACCGAGAGCTTTGCCGAGTGAAGAATATGATTAATCCAACCAACAAAGGTAGAAGAGAAACCATATTTTGTGAGAACCGCCAAAAGAATGTCCCACTTTAGAGTATCAAAGGCTTTCCCGGATGTCAACCTTCAACACCAGACACTTTACTACAAAGGAAGACCAAGACTATTAACTCCTTCAGAGGCTAAGGCAATACAATCATGTATGCGCTTCCTAATAAAACCAAATTGATGAAAGGAGAGCAACCTTATAAAATCGGACCCAAACGACGCCTAAAATCTTAGCAATAATCTTATAAAGAAAATTACCAAGAACAATAGGCGGAAATTTTCAATACGCAACGATCTCGATTTTCTAATAAGAGTGACAAAACTAGAGTTCATACCGCCGAAATGACCATGAAGGAAGAACGCCCAATCGCCAAAGACACCTCCGCACTAATGTGCCACATAGATTGATAGAAACTTCAAACCATCCGGCCCAGAGCACTATGTGACATATCGAAACAACATGACGGATGTCATCCTCAAGGAATATCGATTAGCAATTGATTTTGTTCATCCGTAATCTAACAATGGATAAGCTCATCTAGTTCATCGAACGAGACAACTGTAATGAAGCCAGTGAGAACAGATTCTCATAATAAGAAATCATATGATTCCGGATCCGAATTGCATCATGATTGATAGAGCCATCAATTATCAAAGAGGAAATACCGAGAATACCTTTGTAATCTTTAGAGAACGGCGGAAAAAACCGTAATTTCTATCATCGCTTTTAACCACGCAGCCCGGTTCTTTTGACGCAAAAAAGTTTCTGATTCGTAATAGCATTGTAGTCCGCGACGCTTCAAGTTCTTTGCGAGGAACATCATTTATCGGACCATGGAGGGATAATTGTGCTGAACCAACTCCACTTTTATTACGAAAGAAGAAGACGAGAATTAAGCTCGCCAAAGACATTAATATTCCAATCTATGATAGCGGATTTCAGCCTCTTTAATTTCCGGACAACCAAAGAAAAGAGCCCATGGCCGTAATAGGAGTTTTCAGAAAGCTTAATTAACTCTCAAACGAATCGTGACTAAGCCACATTGCTTGGAATCAATGGTCGAGGACGAGATAGCGCTTGTTCACAAGACAGAAACAAAGAGGGGTCAGGATCCAGCAAGCACGCAAGCCCACACGTAACCATCATCGAGTCCCATAACCAAAAAGGATTGTGAAGAAAGAGTTCTATCAATACGTGTCTCTAGATAACCACCAGAGAAACGTATTTATTCACCAAGTAAAAAGCAAATGTAACTAGAATCGATAAGAACTCCCATCATTGATAAATGAACGGAAATCCATGGTTTCATTTAACCGAGGAGTACCATTCGATCGCTCATGTGCACCAATCACAAAGATTGAAATCTCCCACCAAAAGCAAGGGTGTGTTGGCAAAAGCAAGAATCACGCCATAAGTCTCATTTACGATATAATCAAGATGGGCATGAATAAACGCTAATAGGAAGTCCTGCTGAAGCCAAGAAACTTAATAACAAGAACTTGAGAAGAAGAGAAAATTATAGAAGAACCAGAAGAAGAGAGATCTTCCAAAACCCATAAGTTAGGAAGACCGTTAGTATGCCAGATTCACCAAGAAAGCGCATTCTCATCGCATTCCAATAAGAATTGCATGGAGGAGGAAGGAACCTTGGTTCCGCAATAGCAAAACCAACGAGGACGAGTAGAAACTACATGATGCTTGAGCATATCTTGTGAGGGAGCATTCTAATACCCAATGTTCCAAAATGTAATATCTATCGGGAAACAACGTGAGAGGAATTGCATGGGCAACGGGTAAGCGATGTAATATCCAAAGAAAGAATTATCATCATTTATATCACCGCCTACTAAGTTCTGGGCTTTTGCACCGCCGCAATCCCCATGGCATTAATAGCGGCAAAGTAGGGAGAATTAGGGGATGAAGAAATTTTAGGCAGCCTTAGATGTTGGCATTGCGCTCACGTATATACGCGCCAATGCATAATCTTCAAATCACCTTTTATTCGCATAATAGCCTCCAGACCGCAGCCTACAGAATGAAGATGTAAGTGCCAGTGGCCGCGCACAGGGAGTTGAACAGGTCAGCAGTAGGGCCGGCGAAAGCTGCTACGCGTGAATCACCTTGCAAATGTAAATTACCACTACCTGCTCTTAAATTCAAGAACACCTCTAAGTTACTGTTCGGATTCAACAATTAAAAAGACACATAAGGAGTGGGACAAACAACACAATAAAGGAGTGACAATTACAAACGGAGAAGCAAATTTGAGATTTAAACAACACATGAGGAGTAATAAATAACGAACGAAGAATTCTACTTGAGAGTAAAACAAAACACAAAAGGAGTGGGATAAACAAAAACCAACAACTCCACTTGAGAGATAAACAACACAATAAAGGAGGATAATGTCAAATCAAGAAGTTCATTAGATATTTAAACAATACATCAAGGAGTATGAGTATCAAAATCAAGAACACTACTGAGAGTTAAACAACACACATAAGGAGTGGATAAACAACACAATAAACGAGTGGGATAATTACAAACGAGAAGTCAATTTGAGATTTAAACAACACATGAGGAGTAATAAATACCAACCCAAGAACTCTACTTGAGAGTAAAACAAACACAAAAGGAGTGGATCAAACAAATCGTAACAACTCCAATTGAGAGATAAAAACACAATAAAGGAGTGGATAATGTCAACTAAGAAGTCTATGAGATATTTAAACAATACATCAAGGAGTATGAGTATCAAAATCGAAGAACACCACCTGAGAGTTAAACAACACACATAAGGAGTGGATAAACAACACAATAAACGAGTGGGATAATTACAAACGGAGAAGTCAATTTGAGATTTAAACAACACATAGGAGGAGTAATAAAATAACTAACTAAGAACTCTACTGAGAGTAAAACAAAACACAAAAGGAGTGGATAAACAACAAACGAACTCCACTTGAGAGAAACAACACAATAAAGGAGGATAATGTCAAACCAAGAAGTCTAGAGATATTTA
The DNA here is from genome assembly GCA_026545765.1 of Plantago major. Classification (NCBI taxonomy): domain Eukaryota; kingdom Viridiplantae; phylum Streptophyta; class Magnoliopsida; order Lamiales; family Plantaginaceae; genus Plantago; species Plantago major. The sequence goes on along the minus strand of JAIFAC010000278.1, from coordinate 83,663 downwards.
AACAATACATCAAGGAGTATGAGTATCAAAATCAAGAACACTACTGAGAGTTCAACAACACATAGGAGTGGGATAAACAACACATAAGGAGTGGGACAATTACAAACGGAGAAGTCAATTTGAGATTTAAACAACACACATGAGGAGTAATAAAATAACGAACTAAGAACTCTACTTGAGAAAACAAAACACAAAAGGAGGGATAAACAAAAACTAACAACTCCAATTGAGAGACAAACAACACAATAAAGGAGGATAATGTCAAACCAAGAAGTCTATTAGATATTTAAACAATACATCAAGGAGTATGAGTATCAAAATCAAGAACACTACTTGAGAGTTCAACAACACACATAAGGAGGACAAACAACACAATAAAGGAGTTGGATAATTACAAACGGAGAAGTCAATTTGAGATTTAAACAACACATGAGAGTAATAAAATAACGAACGTAAGAACTCTACTGAGAGTAAAACAAAACACAAAAGGAGTGGGATAAACAACAAACTAACAACCCACTTGAGAGATAAACAACACAATAAAGGAGGGATAATGTCAAACGAAGAAGTCTATTAGATATTTAAACAATACATCAAGGAGTATGAATATCACAATCGAAGAACACTACTTGACAGTTAAACAACACACATAAGGAGTGGATAAACAACACAATAAAGGAGTGGGATAATTACAAACGGAGAAGTCAATTTGAGATTTAAACAACACAGAAGGAGTAATAAAATACCGAACGAAGAACTCTACTTGAGAGTAAAACAAAACACAAAAGGATTGGGATAAACAACCAACGAATTACTCAACTTGAGAGATAAACAACACAATAAAGGAGTGGAATAATGTTAAACGAAGAAGTCTATGAGATATTTAAACAATACATCAAGGAGTATGAATATCAAAATCAAGAACACTACTTGAGAATTAAAAAAGACTTAAGGAGTGGGATAAACAACACCATAAAGGAGTGGGACAATGACAAACGGAGAAATCAATTTGAGATTTAAACAACACACAGGAGGAGTAATAAAATAACGAACAAAGAACTCTACTTGAGAGTTAAACATAACACAAAAGGAGTGGGATAAACAACAAACGAAAAACTCCACTTGGGAGATAAACAACACAATAAAGGAGTGGGATAATGTCAAACGAAGAAGTCTATTAGAGATTTAAACAATACATCAAGGAGTATGAGTATCAAAATCAAGAACACTACTGAGAATTAAAACACACATAAGGAGGATAAACAACACAACAAAGGAGGGGATAATTACAAACGGAGAAGTCAATTTGAGATTTAAACAACACATGTGAGGAGTAATAAAATAACTAACGAAGAACTCTACTTGAGAGTAAAACTAAACAGAAAAGGAGGGATAAACAACAAACTAACTCCACTTGAGAGATAAACAACACAATAAAGGAGTGGATAATGTCAAACTAAGAAGTCTATGAGATATTTAAACAATACATCAAGGAGTATGAATATCACAATCGAAGAACACTACTTGACAATTAAACAACACACATAAGGAGTGGGATAAACAACACAATAAAGGAGTGGGATAATTACAAACAGAGAAGTCAATTTGAGATTTAAACAACACACAGGAGGAGTAATAAAATAACGAACGAAGAACTCTACTTGAGAGTAAAACAAAACACAAAAGGAGTGGGATAAACAACAAACGAATTACTCCACTTGAGAGATAAACAACACAATAAAGGAGTGGGATAATGTCAAACGAAGAAGTCTATGAGATATTTAAACAATACATTGAAGGAGTACGAGAATCATAATCGAAGAACAATACTTGAGAATTAAAAAACACACATAAGGAGGGATGACAAACAACACACAAAGGAGTGGGATTATTACAAACAGAGAAGTCAATTTGAGGTTTAAACAACACACATGAGGAGTAATAAAATAACGAACGAAGAACTCTACTGAGAGTAAAACAAAACACAAAAGGAGGGATAAACAAAACTAACAACTCCACTTGAGAGATAAACAACACAATAAAGGAGGGATAATGTCAAACTAAGAAGTCTATTAGATATTTAAACAATACATCAAGGAGTATGAGTATCAAAATCAAGAACACTACTTGAGAATTAAAACACACACATAAGGAGTGATAAACAACAATAAAGGAGTGGATAATTACAAACGAGAAGTCAATTTGAGATTTAAACAACACATGAGGAGTAATAAAATAACTAAGAACTCTACTTGAGAGTAAAACAAAACACAAAAGGAGGGATAAACAACAACAACAACTCCACTGAGAGATAAACACAATAAAGGAGTGGGATAATGTCAAAAGAAGTCTATTAGAGATTTAAACAATACATCAAGGAGTATGAGTATCAAAATCAAGAACACTACTGAGAATTAAAAAACACACATAAGGAGTGGGATAAACAACACAATAAACGCGTGGGATAATTACAAACGGAGAAGTCAATTTGAGATTTAAACAACACACAGGAGGAGTAATAAAATAACGAACGAAGAACTCTACTTGAGAGTAAAAATAAACACAAAAGGAGTGGGATAAACAACCAACGAACAACTCCACTTGAGAGACAAACAACACAACAAAGGAGGGGATAATGTCAAACTAAGAAGTCTATTAGATATTTAAACAATACATCAAGGAATATGAATATCACAATCGAAGAACACTACTTGACAGTTAAACAACACACATAAGGAGTGGGACAAACAACACAATAAAGGAGTGGGATTATTACAAACAGAGAAGTCAATTTGAGATTTAAACAACACACAGGAGGAGTAATAAAATAACGAACGAAGAACTCTACTTGAGAGTAAAAATAAACACAAAAGGAGTGGGATAAAGAACCAACGAACAACTGCACATGAGAGATAAAGAACACAATAAAGGAGTGGGATACTCTCAAACGAAGAAGTCTATTAGAGATTTAAACAATACACTGAAGTAGTATGAGTATCAAAATCGAAGAACACTACTTGAGAGTTCAACAACACACATAAGGAGTGGGATAACCAACACAATAAACGAGTGGTATAATTATAAACGGTGAAGTCAATTTGAGATTTAAACAAAACACAGGAGGAGTAATAAAATAACGAACCAAGAACTCGACTTGAGAGTAAAACAAAGCTCAAAAGGAGTGGGATAGACAACAAACGAACAACTCCACTTGAGATATAAAAAACACAAAAACGGAGTGGGATAATGTCAAATGAAGAAGTCTAGTAGATATTTAAACAATACACTGAAGGAGTATGAGTATCAAAACGAAGAACACTACTTGAGAGTTAAACAACACACATAAGGAGTGGGATAAACAACACAATAAAGGAGTGGGCAATTACAAACGGAGAAGTCAATTTGAGATTTAAACAACACACAGGAGGAGTAATAAAATAACGAACGAAGAACTCTACTTGAGAGTAAAACAAAACACAAAAGGAGTGGGATAAACAACAAACGAACAACTCCACTTGAGATATAAAAAACACAAAAACGGAGTGGGATAATGTCAAATGAAGAAGTCTAGTAGATATTTAAACAATACACTGAAGGAGTATGATTATCAAAACGAAGAACGCTACTTGAGAGTTAAACAACACACATAAGGAGTGGGATAAACAACACAATAAAAGACTGGGATAATTACAAACGGAGAAGTCAATTTGAGATTTAAACAACACACAGGAGGAGTAATAAAATAACGAACGAAGAACTCTACTTTAGAGTAAAAATAAACACAAAAGGAGTGGGATAAAGAACCAACGAACAACTCCACATGAGAGATAAACAACACAATAAAGGAGTGGGATTATGTCAAACAAAGAAGTCTATTAGATATTTAAACAATACACTGAAGGAATATGAATATCAAAATCGAAGAACACTACTTGAGAGTTCAACAACACACATAAGGAGTGGGATAAACAACACAATAAACGAGTGGGATAATTACAAACGGAGAAGTCAATTTGATATTTAAACAACACACAAGAGGAGTAATAAAATAACGAACGAAGAACTCTACTTGAGAGTAAAACAAAACACAAAAGGAGTGGGATAAACAACAAACGAACAACTCCACTTGAGAGATAAACAACACAATAAAGTAGTGGGATAATGTCAAATGAAGAAGTCTATTAGAGATTTAAACAATACACTGAAGGAGTATGAGTATCAAAATCAAGAACACTACTTGAGAATTAAACAACACATAAGGAGTGGGATAAACAACACAATTAAGGAGTGGGATAATTACAAACGAGAACTCAAATTGAGATTTAAACAACACACATGAGGAGTAATAAAATAACGAATAAGAACTCTACTGAGAGTAAAACAGAACACAAAACGAGTGGGATAAACAACAAACAAACAACACCACAAGGGAGATAAACAACACAATAAAGGAGGGATAATGTCAAACCAAGAAGTCTATTAGATATTTAAACAATACATCAAGGAGTATGAGTATCAAAATCAAGAACACTACTTGAGAGTTCAACAACACACATAAGGAGTGGATAAACAACACAATAAACGAGGGATAATTACAAACTGAGAAGTCAATTTGAGATTTAAACAACACACATGAGGAGTAATAAAATAACGAACTAAGAACTCTACTTGAGAGTAAAACAAAACACAAAAGGAGTGGATAAAAACAAACCTAACAACTCCACTTGAGAGATAAAACACACAAAGGAGGGATAATGTCAAACTAAGAAGTCTATTAGATATTTAAACAATACATCAAGGAGTATGAGTATCAAAATCATAGAACACTACTTGACAGTTAAACAACACACATAAGGAGTGGGATAAACAACACAATAAAGGAGTGGGATAATTACAAACGGAGAAGTCAATTTGAGATTTAAACAACACACAGGAGGAGTAATAAAATAACGAACGAAGAACTCTACTTGAGAGTAAAACAAAACACAAAAGGAGTGGGATAAACAACAAACGAACAACTCCACTTGAGAGATAAACAACACAATAAAGGAGGATAATGTCAAACTAAGAAGTCTATGAGATATTTAAACAATACATCAAGGAATATGAATATCACAATCGAAGAACACTACTTGAGAGTTAAATAACACACATAAGGAGTGGGATAAACAACACAATAAAGGAGTGGGACAATTACAAACGGAGAAGTCAATTTGAGATTTAAACAACACACATGAGGAGTAATAAAATAACGAACGAAGAACTCTACTTGAGAGTTAAACAAAACACAAAAGGAGTGGGATAAACAAAAAACGAACAACTCCAATTGAGAGATAAACAACACAATAAAGGAGTGGGATAATGTCAAACGAAGAAGTCTATTAGATATTTAAACAATACACTGAAGGAGTATGAGTATCAAAATCGAAGAACACTACTTGAGAGTTCAACAACACACATAAGGAGTGGGATAAACAACACAATAAACGAGTGGGATAATTACAAACGGAGAAGTCAATTTGAGATTTAAACAACACATAGGAGGAGTAATAAAATAACGAATGAAGAACTCTACTTGAGAGTAAAACAAAACACAAAAGGAGTGGGATAAACAACAAACGAACAACTCCACTTGAGAGATAAACAACACAATAAAGGAGTGGGATAATGTCAAACGAAGAAGTCTATTAGATATTTAAACAATACATTGAAGGAGTATGAGTATCAAAATCAAGAACACTACTTGAGAGTTAAACAACACATAAGGAGTGATAAACAACACAATAAAGGAGTTTGATAATTACAAACGGAGAAGTCAATTTGAGATTTAAACAACACATGTGAGAGTAATAAAATAACGAACGAAGAACTCTACTTGAGAGTATAACAAAACACAAAAGGAGTGGGATAAACAACAAACGAATTACTCAACTTGAGAGATAAACAACACAATAAAGGAGGGAATGTCAAACTAAGAAGTCTATGAGATATTTAAACAATACATCAAGGAGTATGAGTATCAAAATCAAGAACACTACTTGAGAATTAAAAACACACATAAGAAGTTGGATAAACAACACAATAAAGGAGTGGGACAATTACAAACGAGAAGTCAATTTGAGATTTAAACAACACATGAGGAGTAATAAAATAACTAACTAAGAACTCTACTTGAGAGTAAAACAAAACACAAAAGGAGTGGATAAACAAAAACTAACAACCCAATTGAGAGATAAACAACACAATAAAGGAGGGATAATGTCAAACTAAGAAGTCTATTAGATATTTAAACAATACATCAAGGAGTATGAGTATCAAAATCAAGAACACTACTGAGAGTTCAACAACACATACAAGGAGTGGGATAAACAACAATAAAGGAGTGGGATAATTACAAACGAGAAGTCAATTTGAGATTTAAACAACACATGTGAGGAGTAATAAAATAACGAACGTAAGAACTCTACTGAGAGTAAAACAAAACACAAAAGGAGTGGATAAACAACAAACTAACAACTCCACTTGAGAGATAAACACAATAAAGGAGTGGGATAATGTCAAACAAAGAAGTCTATTAGAGATTTAAACAATACATCAAGGAGTATGAGTATCACAATCAAGAACACTACTTGACAGTTAAACAACACATAAGGAGTGGGATAAACAACACAATAAAGGAGTGGGATAATTACAAACGGAGAAGTCAATTTGAGATTTAAACAACACATAGGAGTAATAAATAACGAACTAAGAACTCTACTTGAGAGTAAAACAAAACACAAAAGGAGGGATAAACAACAAACTAACAACTCCACTGAGAGATAAACAACACAATAAAGGAGTGGGATAATGTCAAACGAAGAAGTCTATGAGATATTTAAACAATACACTGAAAGAGTATGAGTATCAAAATCGAAGAACACTACTTGAGAGTTAAAAAAGACACATAAGGAGTCGGATAAACAACACAATAAAGGCGTGGGACAATTACAAACGGAGAAGTCAATTTGAGATTTAAACAACACACATGAGGAGTAATAAAATAACGAACGAAGAACTCTACTTGAGAGTAAAACAAAACACAAAAGGAGTGGGATAAACAACAAACGAACAACTCCACTTGAGAGATAAACAACACAATAAAGGAGTGGGATAATGTCAAACGAAGAAGTCTATTAGATATTTAAACAATACACTGAAGGAGTATGAGTATCAAAATCGAAGAACACTACTTGAGAGTTCAACAACACACATAAGGAGTGGGATAAACAACACAACAAACGAGTGGGATAATTACAAACGGAGAAGTCAATTTGAGATTTAAACAACACATAGGAGGAGTAATAAAATAACGAACGAAGAACTCTACTTGAGAGTAAAACAAAACACAAAAGGAGTGGGATAAACAACAAACGAACAACTCCACTTGGGAGATAAACAACACAATAAAGGAGTGGGATAATGTCAAACGAAGAAGTCTATTAGATATTTAAACAATAAACTGAAGGAATATGAATATCACAATCGAAGAACACTACTTGACAGTTAAACAACACACATAAGGAGTGGGATAAACAACACAATAAAGGAGTGGGATAATTACAAACGGAGAAGTCAATTTGAGATTTAAACAACACACAGGAGGAGTAATAAAATAACGAACGAAGAACTCTACTTGAGAGTAAAACAACACACAAAAGGAATGGGATAAACAACAAACTAACAACTCCACCTGAGAGATAAACAACACAATATAGGAGTGGGATAATGTCAAACGAAGAAGTCTATTAGTGATTTAAGCAATACACTGAAGGAGTATGAGTATCACAATCGAAGAACACTACTTGAGTGATAAACAACACACATAAGGAGTGGGATAAGCAACACAATAAACGAGTGGGATAATTACAAACGGAGAAGTCAATTTGAGATTTAAACAACACAAAGGAGGAGTAATAAAATAACGAACGAAGAACTCTACTTGAGAGTAAAACAAAACACAAAAGGAGTGGGGTAAACAACAAACTAACAACTCCACTGAGAGATAAACAACACAATAAAGGAGTGGATAATGTCAAACTAAGAAGTCTATGAGATATTTAAACAATACATCAAGGAGTATGAGTATCAAAATCAAGAACACTACTTGAGAGTTCAACAACACACATAAGGAGGATAAACAACACAATAAAGGAGTGATAATTACAAACGAGAAGTCAATTTGAGATTTAAACAACACATGAGGAGTAATAAAATAACGAACTAAGAACTCTACTGAGAGTAAAACAAAACACAAAAGGAGGGATAAACAAAACTAACAACCCACTTGAGAGATAAACAACACAATAAAGGAGTGGATAATGTCAAACTAAGAAGTCTATGAGATTTAAACAATACATCAAGGAGTATGAGTATCAAAATCAAGAACACTACTTGACAGTTAAAAAACACACATAAGGAGCGGGGTAAACAACACAATAAAGGAGTTGGATAATTACGAACGGAGAAGTCAATTTGAGATTTAAACAACACACAGGAGGAGTAATAAAATAACGAACAAAGAACTCTACTTGAGAGTAAAACAAAACACAAAAGGAGTGGGATAAACAACAAACCTAACAACTCACTACTGAGAGATAAACAACACAATAAAGGAGTGGGATAATGTCAAACTAAGAAGTCTATGAGATATTTAAACAATACAATCAAGGAGTATGAGTATCAAAATCAAGAACACTACTTGAGAATTAAACAACACATAAGGAGTGGGATAAACAACACAATAAAGGAGTGATAATTACAAACGAGAAGTCAATTTGAGATTTAAACAACACACATGAGGAGTAATAAAATAACGAACTAAGAACTCTACTTGAGAGTAAAAAAACACAAAAGGAGTGGGATAAACAAAACTAACAACTCCACTGAGAGATAAACAACACAATAAAGGAGTGGGATAATGTCAAACTAAGAAGTCTATTAGATATTTAAACAATACATCAAGGAGTATGAGTATCAAAATCAAGAACACTACTTGAGAATTCAACAACACACATAAGGAGTGGGGTAAACAACACAATAAAGCAGTGGGATAATTACAAACGGAGAAGTCAATTTGAGATTTAAACAACACTGTGAGGAGTAATAAATAACGAACTAAGAACTCTACTTGAGAGTAAAACAAAACACAAAAGGAGTGGGATAAACAACAAACTAACAACTCCACTGAGAGATAAACAACACAATAAAGGAGTGGGATAATGTCAAACCAAGAAGTCTATTAGATATTTAAACAATACATCAAGGAGTATGAGTATCAAAATCAAGAACACTACTTGAGAATTAAACAACACATAAGGAGTGGGATAAACAACACAATAAAGAGTGGGATAATTACAAACGGAGAAGTCAATTTGAGATTTAAACAACAACAATGGAGGAGTAATAAAATAACGAACTAAGAACTCTACTGAGAGTAAAACAAAACACAAAAGGAGTGGGATAAACAACAACTAACAACTCCACTTGAGAGATAAACAACACAATAAAGGAGTGGGATAATGTCAAACTAAGAAGTCTATGAGATATTTAAACAATACATCAAGGAGTATGAGTATCAAAATCAAGAACACTACTTGAGAGTTAAAACAACACATAAGGAGGGATAAACAACACAATAAAGGAGGATAATTACAAACGGAGAAGTCAATTTGAGATTTAAACAACACATGAGGAGTAATAAATAACGAACTAAGAACTCTACTTGAGAGTAAAACAAAACACAAAAGGAGTGGGATAACAAAAAACTAACAACTCACTGAGAGAGATAAACAACACAATAAAGGAGTGGGATAATGTCAAACAAGAAGTCTATTAGATATTTAAACAATACATCAAGGAGTATGAGTATCAAAATCAAGAACACTACTGAGAGTTCAACACATAAGGAGTGGGATAACAACACAATAAAGGAGGGGATAATTACAAACGGAGAAGTCAATTTGAGATTTAAACAACACATGAGGAGTAATAAATAATCTAACGAAGAACTCTACTTGAGAGTAAAACAAAACACAAAAGGAGTGGGATAAACAACAACTAACAACTCCACTGAGAGATAAACAACACAATAAAGGAGTGGGATAATGTCAAACAAGAAGTCTATTAGATATTTAAACAATCAATCAAGGAGTATCAAAATCAAGAACACTACTTGACAGTTAAACAACACACATAAGGAGTGGGATAAACAACACAATAAAGGAGTGGGACAATTACAAACAGAGAAGTCAATTTGTGATTTTAACAACACACAGGAGGAGTAATAAAATAACGAACGAAGAACTCTACTTGAGAGTAAAACAAAACACAAAAGGAGTGGGGTAAACAACAAACGAACAACTCCACTTGCGAGATAAACAACACAATAAAGGAGTGGGATAATGTCAAACGAAGAAGTCTATGAGATATTTAAACAATACACTGAAAGAGTATGAGTGTCAAAATCGAAGAACACTACTTGAGAATTAAAAAAGACACATAAGGAGTCGGATAAACAACACAATAAAGGCGTGGGACAATTACAAACGAACAAGTCAATTTGAGATTTAAACAACACACTGGAGGAGTAATAAAATAACGAACGAAGAACTCTACTTGAGAGTAAAACAAAACTCAAAAGGAGTGGGATAAACAAAAAACGGACAACTCCAATTGAGAGATAAACAACACAATAAAGGAGTGGGATAATGTCAAACGAAGAAGTCTATTAGATATTTAAACAATACACTGAAGGAGTATGAGTATCAAAATCGAAGAACACTACTTGAGAGTTCAACAACACACATAAGGAGGGATAAACAACACAATAAACGAGTGGGATAATTACAAACGGAGAAGTCAATTTGAGATTTAAAACACACATGAGGAGTAATAAAATAACGAATAAGAACTCTACTTGAGAGTAAACAAAACACAAAAGGAGTGGGATAAACAAACAACTCCACTTGAGAGATAAAACACAATAAAGGAGTGGGATAATGTCAAACTAAGAAGTCTATGAGATTTAAACAATACATCAAGGAGTATGAGTATCAAAATCAAGAACACTACTGAGAGTTAAACAACACACATAAGGAGGGATAAACAACACAATAAAGGAGGATAATTACAAACGGAGAAGTCAATTTGAGATTTAAACAACACATGAGGAGTAATAAAATAACTAACTAAGAACTCTACTTGAGAGTAAACAAAACACAAAAGGAGTGGATAAACAACAAACTAACAACCCACTTGAGAGATAAACAACACAATAAAGGAGGGATAATGTCAAACTAAGAAGTCTATTAGATATTTAAACAATACATCAAGGAGTATGAGTATCAAAATCAAGAACACTACTTGAGAGTTAAACAACACATAAGGAGTGGGATAAACAACACAATAAAGGAGGATAATTACAAACGAGAAGTCAATTTGAGATTTAAACAACACATGAGGAGTAATAAAATAACGAACTAAGAACTCTACTGAGAGTAAAACAAAACACAAAAGGAGTGGGATAAACAAAAACTAACAACTCCACTGAGAGATAAACAACACAATAAAGGAGTGGATAATGTCAAATAAGAAGTCTATTAGATATTTAAACAATACAAGGAGTATGAGTATCAAAATCAAGAACACTACTGAGAGTTCAACAACACATAAGGAGTGGGATAAACAACAATAAACGAGTGGGATAATTACAAACGAGAAGTCAATTTGAGATTTAAACAACACATGAGGAGTAATAAAATAACGAACTAAGAACTCTACTGAGAGTAAACAAAACACAAAAGGAGTGATAAACAACAAACTAACAACTCCACTGAGAGATAAAAACACAATAAAGGAGGATAATGTCAAACGAAGAAGTCTATTAGATATTTAAACAATACATCAAGGAGTATGAGTATCAAAATCAAGAACACTACTTGAGAGTTAAACAACACACATAAGGAGGGATAAACAACACAATAAAGGAGTGGATAATTACAAACGAGAAGTCAATTTGAGATTTAAACAACACACAAGGAGGAGTAATAAAATAACTAACTAAGAACTCTACTTGAGAGTAAAACAAAACACAAAAGGAGGGATAAACAACAAACAATTACCCACTTGAGAGATAAACAACAATAAAGGAGTGGGATAATGTCAAATGAAGAAGTCTCAGATATTTAAACAATACATCAAGGAGTATGAGTATCAAAATCAAGAACACTACTTGAGAGTTAAACAACACACATAAGGAGGGATAAACAACACAATAAAGGAGGATAATTACAAACGGAGAAGTCAATTTGAGATTTAAACAACACACAGGAGGAGTAATAAAATAACGAATCTAAGAACTTACTTGAGAGTAAAACAAAACACAAAAGGAGTGGGATAAACAACAAACTAACAACTCCACTGAGAGATAAACAACACAATAAAGGAGGGATAATGTCAAACTAAGAAGTCTATGAGATATTTAAACAATACATCAAGGAGTATGAGTATCAAAATCAAGAACACTACTTGAGAGTTAAACAACACATAAGGAGTGGATAAACAACACAATAAAGGAGTGATAATTACAAATGGAGAAGTCAATTTGAGATTTAAACAACACATGAGGAGTAATAAAATAACGAACAAGAACTCTACTTGAGAGTAAAACAAAACACAAAAGGAGTGGGATAAACAAAAAACAACTCCACTTGAGAGATAAACAACACAATAAAGGAGGATAATGTCAACAAGAAGTCTATTAGATATTTAAACAATACATCAAGGAGTATGAGTATCAAATCAAGAACACTACTTGAGAATTCAACAACACATAAGGAGTGGATAAACAACACAATAAAGGAGTGATAATTACAAACGGAGAAGTCAATTTGAGATTTAAACAACACACATGAGGAGTAATAAAATAACTATCGAAGAACTATACTTGAGAGTAAAACAAAACACAAAAGGAGGATAAACAAAAACTAACAACTCCACTTGAGAGATAAACAACACAATAAAGGAGTGGGATAATGTCAAACGAAGAAGTCTATTAGATATTTAAACAATACACTGAAGGAGTATGAGTATCAAAATCAAGAACACTACTTGAGAATTAACAACACACATAAGGAGTGGGATAAACAACACAATCAAGGAGTGGGATAATTACAAACTGAAAAGTAAATTTGATATTTAAACAAATCACATGAGGAGTAATAAAATTACGTACTAAGAACTCTTCTTTTGATTAAAAACAAACACAAAAGGAGTGGGATAAAACAAACGTAACAACCCACTTGAGAGATAAACAACACAATAAAGGAGTGGGATAATGTCAAACTAAGAAGTCTATTAGATATTTAAACAATACATCAAGGAGTATGAGTATCACAAATCAAGAACAATACTTGAGAATTAAAAAACACACATAAGGAGTGGGGTAAACAACACAATAAAGGAGTGGGATAATTAAAAACGGAGAAGTCAATTTGAGATTTAAACAACACACAGTAGGAGTAATAAATAACGAACGAAGAATTCTACTTGAGAGTAAAACAAAACACAAAAGGAGTGGGATAAACAACAAACGAATTACTCCACTTGAGAGATAAACAACACAATAAAGGTGTGGGATAATGTCAAACGAAGAAGTCTATGAGATATTTAAACAATACACTGAAAGAGTATGAGTGTCAAAATCGAAGAACACTACTTGAGAATTAAAAAAGACACATAAGGAGTGGGATAAACAACACAATAAAGGAGTGGGCAATTACAAAAGGAGAAGTCAATTTGAGATTTAAACAACACACATGAGGAGAAATAAAATAACGAACGAAGAACTCTACTTGAGAGTTAAACAAAACACAAAAGGAGTGGGATAAACAAAATAAAAACTCCACTTGAGAGATAAACAACACAATAAAGGAGGATAATGTCAAACGAAGAAGTCTATTAGATATTTAAACAATACATCAAGGAGTATGAGTATCAAAATCAAGAACACTACTTGAGAATTAAAACACACATAAGGAGTGGGGTAAACAACACAATAAAGGAGTGGGATAATTAAAAACGGAGAAGTCAATTTGAGATTTAAACAACGCACAGGAGGAGTAATAAAATAACGAACGAAGAACTCTACTTGAGAGTAAAACAAAACACAAAAGGAGTGGGATAAACAACAAACGAACAACTCCACTTGAGAGATAAACAACACAATAAAGGAGGGATAATGTCAAACGAAGAAGTCTATTAGATATTTAAACAATTCAAGGAGTATGGAGTATCAAAATCAAGAACACTACTTGAGAGTTAAACAACACACATAAGGAGTGGATAAACAACACAATAAAGGAGTGATAATTACAAACGGAGAAGTCAATTTGATATTTAAAAAACACCTGAGGAGTAATAAAATAACGAACTAAGAACTCTACTTGAGAGTAAAACAAAACACAAAAGGAGTGGGATAAACAACAAACGAACAACTCCAATTGAGAGATAAACAACACAATAAAGGAGTGGGATAATGTCAAACGAAGAAGTCTATGAGATATTTAAACAATACATCAAGGAGTATGAGTATCAAAATCAAGAACACTACTTGAGAATTAAAAACACATAAGGAGGGGATAAACAACAATAAAGGAGGGATAATTACAAACGGAGAAGTCAATTTGAGATTTAAACAACACACATGAGGAGTAATAAAATAACGAACGAAGAACTCTACTGAGAGTAAAACAAAACACAAAAGGAGTGGGATAAACAAAAACTAACAACTCCACTTGAGAGATAAACAACACAATAAAGGAGTGGATAATGTCAAACTAAGAAGTCTATTAGATATTTAAACAATACAATCAAGGAGTATGAGTATCAAAATCGAAGAACACTACTTGAGAGTTCAACAACACATAAGGAGTGGGATAAACAACACAATAAAGGAGTGGGATAATTACAAACGGAGAAGTCAATTTGAGATTTAAACAACACACATGAGGAGTAATAAAATAACGAACAAAGAACTCTACTTGAGAGTTAAACAAAACACAAAAGGAGTGGGATAAACAACAAACGAACAACTCCACTTGCGAGATAAACAACACAATAAAGGAGTGGGATAATGTCAAACGAAGAAGTCTATTAGATATTTAAACAATACATCAAGTAGTGTGAGTATCAAAATCATAGAACAATACTTGAGTGTTAAACAACACACATAAGGAGTGGGATAAACAACACAATAAAGGAGTGGGATAATTACAAACGGAGAAGTCAATTTGAGATTTAAACAACACACAGGAGGAGTAATAAAATAACGAACGAAGAACTCTACTTGAGAGTAAAACAAAACACAAAAGGAGTGGGATAAACAACAAACGAACAACTCCACTTGAGAGATAAACAACACAATAAAGGAGGATAATGTCAAACAAGAAGTCTATGAGATATTTAAACAATACAATCAAGGAGTATGAGTATCAAATCAAGAACACTACTTGAGAATTAAACAACACACATAAGGAGGATAAACAACACAATAAAGGAGTGGATAATTACAAACGGAAGTCAATTTGAGATTTAAACAACACACATGAGGAGTAAAATAACGAACGAAGAACTCTACGTGAGAGTCAAACAAAACACAAAAGGAGGGATAAACAAAAACGTAACAACTCCACTGAGAGAGATAAACAACACAATAAAGGAGGATAATGTCAAACTAAGAAGTCTATTAGATATTTAAACAATACATCAAGGAGTATGAGTATCAAAATCAAGAACACTACTTGAGAGTTAACAACACACATAAGGAGTGGATAAACAACACAATAAAGGAGTGATAATTACAAACGAGAAGTCAATTTGAGATTTAAACAACACATGAGGAGTAATAAAATAACGAACGAAGAACTCTACTTGAGAGTAAAACAACACACAAAAGGAGGGGATAAACAACACACGAACAACTCCACTTGAGAGATAAACAACACAATAAAGGAGTGGGATAATGTCAAACGTAGAAGTCTATTAGATTTAAACAATACATCAAGGAGTATGAGTATCAAAATCAAGAACACTACTTGAGAGTTAAACAACACATAAGGAGTGGATAAACAACACAATAAAGGAGTGATAATTACAAACGGAGAAGTCAATTTGAGATTTAAACAACACATGAGGAGTAATAAATAACGAACTAAGAACTCTACTGAGAGTAAAACAAAACACAAAAGGAGGGGATAACAACAAACTAATTACTCCACTTGAGAGATAAACAACACAATAAAGGAGTGGATAATGTCAAACTAAGAAGTCTATGAGATATTTAAACAATAATCAAGGAGTATGAGTATCAAAATCAAGAACACTACTTGAGAGTTAAAAACACATAAGGAGTGGGATAAACAACACAATAAATGACGGGGATAATTACAAACGGAGAAGTCAATTTGAGATTTTAAACAACACACATGAGGAGTAATTAAATAACGAACGAAGAACTCTACTTGAGAGTTAAAAAAAACACAAAAGGAGTGGGATAAACAACCAACGAATTACTCCACTTTAGAGATAAACAACAAAATAAAGGAGTGGGATAATGTCAAACGAAGATGTCTATTAGATATTTAAACAATACACTGAAGGAGTATGAGTATCCAAATCGAAGAACACTACTTGAGAGTTCAACAACACACATAAGGAGTGGAATAAACAACACAATAAACGAGTGGGATAATTACAAACGGAGAAGTCAATTCGAGATTTAAACAACACACAGGAGGAGTAATATAATTACTAACCTAAGAACTCTACTTGAGAGTAAAACAAAACACAAAAAGGAGGGATAAACAACAACGTAACAACTCCACTTGAGAGATAAACAACAATAAAGGAGGATAATGTCAAACTAAGAAGTCTATTAGATATTTAAACAATACATCAAGGAGTATGAGTATCAAAATCAAGAACACTACTTGAGAAAACAACACACATAAGGAGGATAAACAACACAATAAAGGAGTGATAATTACAAACGGAGAAGTCAATTTGAGATTTAAACAACACAATGAGGAGTAATAAAATAACTAACTAAGAACTCTACTTGAGAGTAAAACAAAACACAAAGGAGTGGGATAAACAACAAACTAATTACTCCACTTGAGAGATAAACAACAACACAATAAAGGAGTGGATAATGTCAAACGAAGAAGTCTATTAGATATTTAAACAATACATCAAGGAGTATGAGTATCAAAATCAAGAACACTACTTGAGAATTAAACAACACATAAGGAGGGATAAACAACACAATAAAGGAGTGGGATAATTACAAACGAGAAGTCAATTTGAGATTTAAACAACACATGAGGAGTAATAAAATAACGAACTAAGAACTCTACTGAGAGTAAAACAAAACACAAAAGGAGTAAAATAACAAACGTAACAACTCCACTTGAGAGATAAACAACACAATAAAGGAGTGGGATAATGTCAAACAAAGAAGTCTATTAGATATTTAAACAATACACTCAAGGAGTATGAGTATCACAATCGAAGAACACTACTTGAGAGTTCAACAACACACATAAGGAGTGGGATAAACAACACAATAAAGGAGTGGGATTATTACAAACGGAGAAGTCAATTTGAGATTTAAACAACACAAACGAGGAGTAATAAAATAAAGAACGAAGAACTCTACTTGAGAGTAAAACAAAACACAAAAAGAGTGATAAACAACAAACTAACAACTCCACTGAGAGATAAACAACACAATAAAGGAGTGGATAATGTCAAACAAGAAGTCTATTAGATATTTAAACAATACATCAAGGAGTATGAGTATCAAAATCAAGAACACTACTGAGAGTTAAACAACACACATAAGGAGGGATAAACAACAATAAAGGAGTGGTATAATTACAAACGTGGAAGTCAATTTGAGATTTAAACAAAACACATGAGGAGTAATAAAATAACGAACTAATAACTCTACTTAAGAGTAAAATAACACACAAAAGGAGTGGAATAAACTACAATCGAACAACTCCACTTGAGAGATAAACAACACAATAAAGGAGTGGGATAATGACAAACGAAGAAGTCTATTAGATATTTAAACAATACACTCAAGGAGTATGAGTATCACAATCGAAGAACACTACTTGTGAGTTAAACAAAACACATAACGAGTGGGATAAACAACACAATAAACGAGTCGGATAATTACAAACTGAGAAGTCAATTTCAGATTTAAACAACACACAGGAGAAGTAATAAAATAACGAACGAAGAACTCTACTTGAGAGTAAAACAAAACACAAAAGGAGTGGGATAAACAACAAACGAACAACTCCAGTTGAGAGATAAACAACACAATAAAGGAGGGATAATGTCAAACAAGAAGTCTATGAGATATTTAAACAATACATCAAGGAGTATGAGTATCAAAATCAAGAACACTACTTGAGAGTTAAAAACACACATAAGGAGGGATAAACAACACAATAAAGGAGTGGGATAATTACAAACGGAGAAGTCAATTTGAGATTTAAACAACACACATGAGGAGTAAAATAACGAATCAAGAACTCTACTTGAGAGTAAAACAAACCACAAAAGGAGTGGGATAAACAACAAACTAACAACTCCAATTGAGAGATAAACAACACAATAAAGGAGTGGGATAATGTCAAACTAAGAAGTCTAGATATTTAAACAATACATCAAGGAGTATGAGTATCAAAATCAAGAACACTACTTGACAGTCAAACAACACACATTAGGAGTGGGATAAACAACACAATAAAGGAGGGCGATAATTACAAACGGAGAAGTCAATTTGAGATTTAAACAACACACAGGAGGAGTAATAAAATAACGAACTAAGAACTCTACTGAGAGTAAAACAAAACACAAAAGGAGGGATAAACAACAAAACAATTACTCCACTGAGAGATAAACACAATAAAGGAGTGGATAATGTCAAACTAAGAAGTCTATTAGATATTTAAACAATACATCAAGGAGTATGAGTATCAAAATCAAGAACACTACTTGAGAGTTAAACAAAACACAAAAGGAGTGGGATAAACAACACAATAAAGGAGTGGGATAATAATTACAAACGGAAAAGTGAATTTGAGATTTAAACAACACACATGAAGAGTAATAAAATAACAATCTAAGAACTCTACTGAGAGTAAAACAAAACACAAAAGGAGTGGGATAAACAAAAAAACAACCCAATTGAGAGATAAACAACACAATAAAGGAGGGATAATGTCAAACAAGAAGTCTATTAGATATTTAAACAATACAATCAAGGAGTATCAAAATCAAGAACACTAC
Organism: Plantago major; assembly: GCA_026545765.1. NCBI lineage: Eukaryota > Viridiplantae > Streptophyta > Magnoliopsida > Lamiales > Plantaginaceae > Plantago > Plantago major. Next base: position 64,259 of record JAIFAC010000278.1, on the reverse strand, counting down.
TTGAGAGTTAAACAACACATAAGGAGTGGATAAACAACACAATAAAGGAGGATAATTACAAACGAGAAGTCAATTTGAGATTTAAACAACACATGTGAGGAGTAATAAAATAACGAACTAAGAACTCTACTTGAGAGTAAAACAAAACACAAAAAGGAGTGGGATAAACAAAACTAACAACTCCACTTGAGAGATAAACAACACAATAAAGGAGTGGATAATGTCAAACAAGAAGTCTATGAGATATTTAAACAATACATCAAGGAGTATGAGTATCAAAATCAAGAACACTACTTGAGAGTTAACAACACATAAGGAGTGGGATAAACAACACAACAAACGACTGGGATAATTACAAACGGAGAAGTCAATTAGAGATTTAATCAACACACAGGAGGAGTAATAAATAACGAACGAAGAACTCTACTTGAGAGTAAAACAAAATACAAAAGGAGTGGGATAAACAACAAACGAAAAACTCCACTTGGGAGATAAACAACACAATAAAGGAGTGGGATAATGTCAAACCAAGAAGTCTATTAGATTTAAACAATACATCAAGGAGTATGAGTATCACAAATCAAGAACACTACTTGAGAGTTAAACAACACACATAAGGAGTGATAAACAACACAATAAAGGAGTGGGATAATTACAAACGAGAAGTCAATTTGAGATTTAAACAACACACAGGAGTAATAAAATAACGAACTAAGAACTCTACTGAGAGTAAAACAAAACACAAAAGGAGGATAAACAACAAACTAACAACTCACTTGAGAGATAAACAACACAATAAAGGAGTGGGATAATGTCAAACTAAGAAGTCTATGAGATATTTAAACAATACATCAAGGAGTATGAGTACAAAATCAAGAACACTACTGAGAATTAAAAAGACACATAAGGAGTGGGATAAACAACACATAAAAGGAGTGATAATTACAAACGGAGAAGTCAATTTGAGATTTAAACAACACATGAGGAGTAATAAAATAACGAATCTAAGAACTCTACTTGAGAGTAAAACAAAACACAAAAGGAGTGGGATAAACAAAACTAACAACCCACTTGAGAGATAAACAACACAATAAAGGAGTGGGATAATGTCAAACAAGAAGTCTATTAGATATTTAAACAATACATCAAGGAGTATGAGTATCAAAATCAAGAACACTACTTGAGAGTTCAACAACACATAAGGAGTGGGATAAACAACACAATAAAGGAGTGGGATAATTACAAACGAGAAGTCAATTTGAGATTTAAACAACACACATGAGGAGTAATAAAATAACGAACTAAGAACTCTACTGAGAGTAAAACAAAACACAAAAGGAGTGGATAAACAACAAACTAACAACTCCACTTGAGAGATAAAACACAATAAAGGAGTGGATAATGTCAAACCAAGAAGTCTGAGATATTTAAACAATACAAAGGAGTATGAGTATCAAAATCAAGAACACTACTTGAGAATTAAACAACACACATAAGGAGTGGGATAAACAACAATAAAGGAGGGATAATTACAAACGGAGAAGTCAATTTGAGATTTAAAAAACACACATGAGGAGTAATAAAATAACTAACTAAGAACTCTACTTGAGATTAAAACAAACACAAAAGGAGTGGGATAAACAACAAACGAACAACTCCACTTGAGAGATAAACAACACAATAAAGGAGTGGGATAATGTCAAACGAAGAAGTCTATGAGGGATTTAAACAATATCAAGGAGTATGAGTAAAATCAAGAACACTACTTGAGAATTAAACAACACACATAAGGAGGGATAAACAACACAATAAAGGAGTTGGATAATTACAAACGGAGAAGTCAATTTGAGATTTAAACAACACACAGGAGGAGTAATAAAATAACGTCTAAGAACTCTACTTGAGAGTAAAACAAAACACAAAAGGAGTGGGATAAACAAAAAACTAACAACTCCACTTGAGAGATAAACAACACAATAAAGGAGGGATAATGTCAAACTAAGAAGTCTATTAGATATTTAAACAATACAATCAAGGAGTATGAGTATCAAAATCAAGAACACTACTGAGAGTTAACAACACACATAAGGAGGGATAAACAACACAATAAAGGAGTGGGATAATTACAAACGAGAAGTCAATTTGAGATTTAAACAACACATGAGGAGTAATAAAATAACGAACGAAGAACTCTACTTGAGAGTAAAACAAAACACAAAAGGAGTGGATAAACAACACGTAACAACTCCACTTGAGAGATAAACACAATAAAGGAGGATAATGTCAAACGTAAGAAGTCTATTAGATTTAAACAATACATCAAGGAGTATGAGTATCACAAATCAAGAACACTACTGAGAGTTAAACAACGACATAAGGAGTGGGATAAACAACACAATAAAGGAGTTGGATAATTACAAACGGAGAAGTCAATTTGAGATTTAAACAACACATTAGGAGTAATAAAATAACGAATCTAAGAACTCTACTTTAGCGTAAAACAAAACACAGAAGGAGTGGGATAAACAACAAACGAATAACTCCACTTGAGAGATAAACAACACAATAAAGGAGGATAATGTCAAACTAAGAAGTCTATTAGATATTTAAACAATACACTGAAGGAGTATGAGTATCAAAATCAAGAACACTACTGAGAGTTAAACAACACATAAGGAGTGATAAACAACACAATAAACGAGGGTTACAAACAAAAGTCAATTTGAGATTTAAACAACACACATGAGTTGTAATAAAATAACGAATCAAGAACTCTACTTGAGAGTAAAACAAAACACAAAAGGAGTGGGATAACAACAAATAAACAACTCCACTTGAGAGATAAACAACACAATAAAGCAGGGATAATGTCAAACGAAGAAGTCTATTAGATATTTAAACAATACAATGAAGGAGTATGAGTATCAAAATCGAAGAACACTACTTGAGAGTTCAACAACACACATAAGGAGTGGGATAAACAACACAATAAACGAGTGGGATAATTACAAACGGAGAAGTCAATTTGAGATTTAAACAACACACAGGAGGAGTAATAAAATAACGAACAAAGAACTCTGCTTTAGAGTAAAACAAAACACAAAAGGAGTGGGATAAACAACGAACGAACAACTCTACTTGTGAGATAAACAACACAATAAAGAAGTGGATAATGTCAAACGAAGAAGTCTATTAGAGATTTAAACAATACATCAAGGAGTATGAGTATCAAAATCAAGAACACTACTGAGAGTTAAACAACACACATAAGGAGTGGGATAAACAACAATAAAGGAGTGGGATAATTACAAACGAGAAGTCAATTTGAGATTTAAACAACACATGAGGAGTAATAAAATAACTAACAAGAACTCTACTGAGAGTAAAACAAAACACAAAAGGAGTGGGATAAACAACAAACTAACAACTCCACTGAGAGATAAACACAATAAAGAGTGGGAGGATAATGTCAAACGAAGAAGTCTATGAGATATTTAAACAATACATCAAGGAGTATGAGTATCAAAATCAAGAACACTACTTGAGAGTTAAAAAACACACTGGGAGGAGTGGATAAACAACACAATAAAGGAGTGGGATAATTACAAACGGAGAAGTCAATTGAGATTTAAACAACACATGAGGAGTAATAAAATAACGAATCAAGAACTCTACTTGAGAGTAAAACAAAACACAAAAGGAGTGGATAAACAAAAACGAACAACTCCAATTGAGAGATAAACAACACAATAAAGGAGGGATAATGTCAAACTAAGAAGTCTATTAGATATTTAAAAATCAAGGAGTATGAGTATCACAATCAAGAACACTACTTGAGAGTTAAACAACACATAAGGAGTGGATAAACAACACAATAAAGGAGGGATAATTACAAACGGAGAAGTCAATTTGAGATTTAAACAACACACAGGAGGAGTAATAAAATAACGAACGAAGAATTCTACTTGAGAGTAAAACAAAACACAAAAGGAGGGGGATAAACAACAAACGAGTTACTCCACCTGAGAGATAAACAACACAATAAAGGAGTGGGATAATGTCAAACGAAGAAGTCTATGAGATATTTAAACAATACATCAAGGAGTATGAGTATCAAAATCAAGAACACTACTGAGAGTTAAAAACACATAAGGAGTGGGATAAACAACAATAAAGGAGTGGATAATTACAAACGGAGAAGTCAATTTGAGATTTAAAACACACATGAGGAGTAATAAAATACAACTAAGAACTCTACTTGAGAGTAAAACAAAACACAACAGGAGTGGGATAAACAACAAACAACTCCACTTGAGAGATAAACAACACAATAAAGGAGGATAATGTCAAACTAAGAAGTCTATTAGATATTTAAACAATACATCAAGGAGTATGAGTATCAAATCAAGAACACTACTTGAGAGTTAAACAAACACAATAAGAGTGGAGGGACAAACGGAGAAGTCAATTTGAGATTTAAACAACACACATGAGGAGTAATAAAATAACGAACGAAGAACTCTATTTGAGAGTAAAACAAAACACAAAAGGAGTGGGATAAACAAAAAACGAACAACTCCAATTGAGAGATACACAACACAGTAAAGGAGTGGGATAATGTCAAACCAAGAAGTCTATTAGATATTTAAACAATTCACTGAAGGAGTAAGAGTATCAAAATCGAAGAACACTACTTGAGAGTTCAACAACACACATAAGGAGTGGGATAAACAACACAAATAATTACAAACGAGAAGTCAATTTGAGATTTAAACAACACAAAGGGAGTAATAATACTGAGAGTAAACAAACACAAAAGGAGAAACAAGAGAGATAAACAACACTACTGTTCAACAACACATAAGGAGTGGATAAACAACACAAAGGAGTGATAATTACAAACGGAGAAGTCAATTTGAGATTTAAACAACACATGAGGAGTAATAAAATAACGACTAAGAACTCTACTTGAGAGTAAAACAAAACACAAAAGGAGTGGGATAAACAACAACGAACAACTCCACTTGAGAGATAAACAACAATAAAGGAGTGGGATAATGTCAAACGAAGAAGTCTATTACAGATTTAAACAATACACTGAAGGAGTATGAGTATCACAATCAAGAACACTACTTGAGAGTTAAAACACATATAAGGAGGATAAACAACACAATAAAGGAGTGGGATAATTACTAACGGAGAAGTCAATTTGAGATCTAAACAACATGAGAAGAGTAATAAAATAACGAACGAAGAACTCTACTTGAGAGTAAAACAAAACACAAAAGGAGTGGGATAAACAACAAACGAATTACTCCACTTGAGAGATAAACAACACAATAAAGGAGTGGGATAATGTCAAACGAAGAAGTCTATGAGATATTTAAACAATACACTGAAAGAGTATGAGTGTCAAAATCAAGAACTCTACTTGAGAGTAAAACAAAACACAAAAGGAGTGGGATAAACAACACAATAAAGGAGTGGGACAATTACAAACGGAGAAGTCAATTTGAGATTTAAACAACACACATGAGGAGTAATAAAATAACGAACGAAGAACTCTACTTGAGAGTTAAACAAAACACAAAAGGAGGGGGATAAACAAAAACTAACAACCCATTGAGTGATAAACAACACAATAAAGGAGTGGGATAATGTCAAACTAAGAAGTCTATTAGATATTTAAACAATACACTGAAGGAGTATGAGTATCAAAATCGAAGAACACTACTTGAGAGTTCAACAACACACATAAGGAGTGGGATAAACAACACAACAAACGACTGGGATAATTACAAACGGAGAAGTCAATTTGAGATTTAAACAACACACAGGAGAAGTAATAAAATAACGAACGAAGAACTCTACTTGAGAGTAAAACAAAACACAAAAGGAGGGGGATAAACAACATACCTAACAACTCCACTGAGATAAAACACAATAAAGGAGTGGATAGTGTCAAACTAAGAAGTCTATTAGATTAAACAATTCTGTATGAGTATGAGTATCACAAACGAAGAACACTACTGAGAGTTAAACAACACATATAAGGACTTTGATAAACAACACTATAAATGAGTGGGATAATTACAAACGAGAAGTCAATTTGAGATTTAAACAACACATGTGAATAGTAATAAAATAAATCTAAGAACTCTACTTGAGAGTAAAACAAACACAAAAGGAGTGGATAAACAACAAACTAAGAGATTACTACTGAGAGACAAACAACACAAAGGAGGATAATGTCAAACCAAGAAGTCTATGAGATATTTAAACAATACATCTAAAGTATGAGTGCTAAAATCAAGAACACTACTTGAGAGTTAAACAACACACATAAGCAGTGGGATAAAAAACACAATAAAGGAGTGGGGAAATAACAAACGTAGAAGTCAATTAGAGATTTAAACAAAAAACATGAGGAGTAATAAAATTTCGAACGAAGAACTCTAAGTGATAGTTAAACAAAACACAAATGAGTGGACAATAAACTAACAACTCCATTTTGAGAGAACAACACAATAAAGGAGGGATAATGTCAAAACGAAGGGTTTCGATTCTCGATATTTAAACAATACCTCACAAGGAGTATGAGTATCAAAATCAAGAACACTACTGAGATAGTTAAACAACATAAGGCCAGGATAAACAACACAATAAAGGAGTGGGAATTACAAACGGAGAAGTCAATTTAACGAGGTTTAAACAACAATGAGAGGAGTAATAAAATATCACTACTATTTTACTTTATTAATATATGCTCTATTTATGAAAAAAAAACAAAACACAAAAGGAGTGGGATAAATAAAACAAACAACTCCAATTGAGAGATAAACAACACAATAAAGGAGTGATAATGTCAAACTAAGAAGTCTATTAGATATTTAAACAATAATCAAGGTGTCTCGAGTATCAAAATCAAGAACACTACTTGAGAGTTCAACAACACACATAAGGAGTGGGATAAACAACACAACGAAAGGATAATTACAAACGAGAAGTCAATTGTGATTTAAACAACACACATGAGGAGTAATAAAATAACGAACGAAGAACTCTACTTGAGAGTAAAACAAAAACACAAAAGGAGTGTGTCAAACAACAAACTAACAACTACACTGGAGTGATAAAACACACTAAAGGAGGATAATGTCAAAGAAATCTATTCGAGATTTAAGCAATTCACAGAAGGAGTATGAGTATCACAAACGAAGAACACTACTTGAGAGTAAAACAACACATATAAGGACTTTGATAAACAACACTATAAATGAGTGGGATAATTACAAACGGAGAAGTCAATTTGAGATTTAAACAACACATAGGAAGAGTAATAAAATAACGAACGAAGAACTCTACTTGAGAGTAAAACAAAACACAAAAGGAGTGGGATAAACAACAAACGAATTACTCCACTTGAGAGATAAACAACACAATAAAGGAGTGGGTCAAACAAGAAGTTCAAGATATTTAAACAATACACTAAAGGAGTATGAGTGTCAAAATTGAAGAACACTACTTGAGAATTAAAAGACACATAAGGAGGGATAAACACAATAAAGGAGTGGGACAATTACAAACGGAGAAGTCAATTTGAGATTTAAACAACACACATTAGGAGTAATAAAATAACGAACGAAGAACTCTACTTGAGAGTAAAACAAAACACAAAAGGAGTGGGATAAACAACAAACGAATTACTCCACTTGAGAGATAAACAACACAATAAAGGAATGGGATAATGTCAAACGAAGAAGTCTATTAGAGATTTAAACAATCAATGAAGGAATATGAATATCACAATCGAAGAACACTACTTGACAGTTAAACAACACACATAAGGAGTGGGATAAACAACACAATAAAGGAGTGGGATAATTACTAACGGAGAAGTCAATTTGAGATCTAAACAACATACAGGAGGAGTAATAAAATAACGAACGAAGAACTCTACTTGAGAGTAAAACAAAACACAAAAGGAGTGGGATAAACAACAAACGAATTACTCCACTTGAGAGATAAACAACACAATAAAGGAGTGGGATAATGTCAAACGAAGAAGTCTATGAGATATTTAAACAATACACTGAAGGAGTACAACTCACTACTTGAGAGATAAAAATTCTCTCTCTACTGGTTTTTCTCTCTATGTAACCCTATCTGCCAGACTGCTCTCGCTTTCTAGCAAATTTTCTTTCGCAGGTTCTCGCCACGCCTCCCTCAGCTCGTCCTCCCTTTCCCCCTCCGCTTCCTTCTACTAATCTGTGCTCTTCTTCTGATAATTGATCCTTCGCGATTCTCGTTTGATGTCAGGTCTTCCTTACCTGCATTTCCCACCGCTAACCTTCACCCCTCTTCATCCGTAAACCCTAGCCCTTCTTCCTCTCAAATTACCCTGCATCCTCATTCTTCTTCATCCCTTGCTCCTCCTCGAATTCCTAACTCCTTGCCTTCTCCGTCCCTCACTTCGAGTTCGCGGTTCCGCCTGCATTCGGTTCTGAATTTCACTAAGTCGTTAACAAACCTGTGGAAGTGTTCCTTCTAGATCTCGCCTTTGTCCTTTTTGAGGCTAGAGCTAAAGGAAACTCCCTGCAAGGAAAATCACCTTTCGTTGATGGAAAACCTACTATTTTCCTTCTATTAAGTACAATCCTCAATCGAGCCCTTCCCTTACTCGCTGGTAAGTTCATGGTAAGTCTCCGCCTAAAATTAATGAAATTACTCCTGAATTTAAAAAACTGAACTTGAAAAGAGGTTTTTCCATTAGTTTACTGGATTCTAGGCATTTGCTTATCTCCCTGTTCTTGGAAGAGGATTTTACTCGCTTATGGCTTAAAAACTCTCTTTTTATTGCTGGATCTACTCTTACTCTTACAAAATGGACTCCTGCTTACTCCCCTCAAGTGGATTCTCCCTTAGTTCCTGTTGGATTACTCTGAAAAAACTCCCCATTATGTTGTTTCATGTGGATGCTCTTTATCATGTTGCTAAACTTGTTGGTACCCCCTTGAGAATGGACCAAGCCACTGCCCATAGGTCCGTTTCACCAAGGCTGGTTTGTGTCAGGAAGTTAATGGCTTATTTCCAAATCTATTGTTATAGAAGCTGGTGGAGTCTTACATGATGTTGAAGTTGTTTATGATGAGTTTCCAAAGTTCTGTTCACACTGTACTAAACTTGGTCATGAGCTATCTTCTTGTTATATTAAAAACCCAGCTTTGAAAACTTGGGGAGCAAGTGCTCGTTCCCAATGAAAAGGAATTTTGCCAAACCCTCCCTCAGAAAATGTGCAGAACTTTGAAGAGTCCCATTCTGATGGATTTCAATTGGTTAAGAAAAAACAGAAAAGAGTGAGGGCTTCATACAATATCTTTGGAATGCCTATTAATAAAGGAAGGAATGTTAGAATACCTCCACACCCTGGGAGGTATACTGCTAACCCTAATCCATCCATCCCTTAGTTGTGCCTTTCTTCCGTTTACCTGCAGGATATCGAACAACCGAAAATGAAAAATGGGAAGAAAGTGATGATACTGTTGATGAAGGAAATAGGTTCTCCTCTCCCATGGAGGAGAATCCTATTCAAGTTGTAAACATAACAATGAGAAGTCATAAAGAACTCTCACCAACAACACTACAGGAGAATTCAATTAACTTGAGAATAAAAACAACACAATAAAAAGTGGGATAATGTCAAACGAAGAAGTCTATGATATTTAAATAACACAATCAAGGAGTATGAACGAAAATCAAGAATTACGTGGAATTTAAAGAAACATATGAAAGATAAACACAAACTTATGAGGGATAAATGTAAATTTGAGATTTAACAACATTGTGAGGAGTAATAGAATATCTAACGATAATTTATCTTGAGAGTTAAACAAAACACAAGGAGTGGATAAACAAATCTTATCTCTAGATATTTAATCTACTTGAGTAACAAACAAAGGAGATACAACAAAGTAAAAACAAACATCATAACAAATAAAACTTGAGAGATAAACAACACAATAAAGGAGTCGGATACTGTCAAAGAAGAAGTCTATGAGATATTTAAACCATATACTGAAGGAGTATGAGTGTCAAAATCGAAGAACACTACTTGAGAATTAAAAAAGACACATAAGGAGTGGGATAAACTCCTTATTGTGTTGTTTATCCAATAAGGAGTGGGAATTAAAAAAGACTTCTCCATTTGTAATTATCCCACTCGTTTATTGTGTTGTTTATCCAACTCCTTATGTGTGTTGTTTAACTCTCAAGTTGTGTTCTTCGTTTGTGATGCTCATACTCCTTCTGTGTATTGTTTAAATTTTTTTCATAAATAGAGCATATATTAATAAAAGTAAAAGAGTACAAAGCGTAAAAGTAGAGATTACAAAGGAACCCACAGGCGGGTTACAACGCGAAACAAGTGAAACAAACAAAGAAACAAAAATAACATAACCGGGGATCAAGGTGATCCATGGTTGCAAATCAAGGCCTCGTTAAAACCTGGGCCATGGAAAACCCAGGAAAACCCATGGCTGGGAAAAAGAGTGCCTGAGCGTTAGCGTTGCGGAAACCTATAATAAGGTAAACCGTACATGTCCCTGTGTATGTGAGGTCGAATGACATCCAAAGGAGAAGTCCAGAAACCCTCCAGATCCAACTTTGAGAGAGCATCAGCGACCGTGTTGCCTTCTAAAAAATATGAGACACCAAAATCCATGTCACGATATGAGAGAGAGTCAATAGCCAACGGTTCCGAATTTCCATGGGACCGAGTTAGTACCATGAGAGCAAATTACATAAGTAGAATCATCTCCAACCAAATCTTATTCCAGCCACGGTGTGAGCCAATTCAATGCCAATCATAATCGCAAGTAACTCGGCTTCAAAGCATAAGCGTACTCCGATTTACAAAGCAACCCATCACGGTACCATTTGAATCTCTAAAACCACCGCACCCCCCCCAATAGAGGAGCCAGGAGCGGCAAGAGAACTTCCATCCGTGTTGCATTTAATCCATCCCGGGAGAGGGGGATACCATCGGACCTCAATGATATCTCGTGACTTAGGCGGGCACCCTTGAATACGAAAAGAATGAAGGACTTGTAAATCAACTTGATTATTAGCCATAGAACCAAGAGGGTGGGAATTAGCCTCGCCTACAAGACTCCAAATCAGAAGCAAAATAGAATGCCTGGAAACAGGAACACCATCAAATAAGCAACGATTGCGCGCAGTCCAAAGCACCCAAATGCCCGTCACAAAGGCAAGACGCCACAAAGAGAGAATCTGAGAGCTAAAATGTTGACCCATGGCATATAACAGAAGCTCTCCAAAACTAAAGCAATCTCGAAAAGGAACCTGGAAAAGATCAAATAGAGTATGCCAGATAGTCCGAGTGAACGGACAAGAGACCAGTAAATGGTCTTGGCAATCCATAGCAAAGATAGCAAAAACACACAATCAAGGACCAACAAAACCAGAGCCCCGCAGTTTCAATAGTTGGAAGAACACCATGAATAGCCTTCCAAACTGTGATAGAACGACGGGGTGGGATAAAAGGAGCCCATATCCAAGATCCCCAGTCAATCTTAAGGAAACGCGGCCGCAAAGAGTGATAGGCTTGCTTGGTAGAAATCGAACCGTCTAGAGATTCAGTCCAGATACGAGTATCGTAAACCAGATGGAGCGGATGATAGGAGAGAATGTCGCGGTAACATCCGGAAAAGCCATTCGGAACCCATCCAAAAGAAACCAACCAGCCGAGTCCAATACTCGTAAATAGGGAACTCAAGTGATGTCAAGATGAATAGGAATACCAATTACATCAACATCGTAGCTGCCAATCATCGCTTTAAACGCACCGAGAGCCTTGACACGCTAACCATCTAGACTTGATTGAAGTGGGAAACAATCCTTAAATCCAAACCAAATCGAGGAAGCAACATAAGAGCGCAAGGAAGCATGCCGAAGAAACGTCATGAAAGATATCTAGATATGGAACCTTCATGTTTCAAATATCCCAAGCAAGACGAGAAAGATACGCCTTATTAGCAAAGAACGAGAACGAATACCAAGACCACCCTCAAACTTTGGAGCACAACAACGCCTAAGAGATAGAAGTCGATGCTCTTCAGAGTATCCCCGCTTGACGAAATTACGAATGCCAGATCCATACGCTTAAGAAGAGTCAAAGGCCAACGATAAACCATCATAGAGTGTACAAAAGATCCTCGATCACCGATTGAATAAGACATAAACGACCGCCATAGAGAGAGAAGTGCCTTCCATTTACTAAACTTTTCTAGAATCGAGTCCGCAAGGGATTGTAAATGACAAGTCCGAGGTGCCCACGGAAAAGTGGAACTCCCAAATACGTGAAAGGAAGGTGACCTCGATAATATCCATGATTCTCGCACAAGTGGTTCTTCCCGACTGGTGAGAAAAGTACTAAGATAAGCCCCGACTTCGAGGATTGAAGTGTTGTCCCGACCAAGCAAGATATTTTTCCAGATCCTAAGAATAGTCCGACAATTCAGCAGAGTCCCGCAAAAATAATCACATCATCCGCATAAAGAAGGTGAGAAGGAAAAGTAAGAGATTGTCCAATGAATAAAGGAGTGAGCTCTCGAATTGGCGACCTTCGAGAAGCTTGCTAAGAACTTCCTCCGCGATGCAAAAGAGAAGAGGGAAAGAGGATCCCTTGACGAACTCCTTGAGAACAGCCAAAGTACCTTCCTGAGCCCCATTAATCGTAACCGAGCTTTGAAAGTGAAGAATATGATTAATCCAACCAACAAAGGTAGAAGAGAAACCATATTTTGTGAGAACCGCCAAAAGAAAGTCCCAATTTAGAGTATCAAAGGCTTTCCGGATGTCAACCTTCAACACCAGATTACCCTTACTACAGTGAAGACCAAGACTATTAACTCCTTCAGAGGCTAAGGCAATACAATCATGAATGCGTCTCCCCGGAATAAAACCAAATTGATGAAAGGAGAGCAACCCCGATAAAATCGGACCCAAATGATCGGCTAAAATCTTAGCAATAATCTTATAAAGAAAATTACCAAGAACAATAGGGCGGAAATCTTCAATACGCAACGCATCTCTGATTTTCGGAATAAGAGTGACAAAACTAGAGTTCATACCTGCCGGGAAATGACCATGAAGGAAGAACGCCAATCGCCAAAGACACCTCCGCACCAATAATGTGCCATAGATTGATAGAAAGCGCCTCAAAACCATCCGTCCAGGAGCACTATCAGTGACATATCGAAAACAACATGACGGATGTCATCCTCGGAAGGAATATCGATTAGCAATTGATTTTGTTCATCCGTAATCGAACAATGGATAAGCTCATCTAGTTCATCGAACGAGACAACTGTGGGCTGAGTTTGTGAGAACAGATTCTCATAATAAGAAATCATATGATTCCGGATCCGAATTGCATCATGATTGATAGAGCCATCAATTATCAAAGAGGAAATACCGAGAATACCTTTGCGAATCTTTAGAGAACGATGGAAAAAACCAGAATTTCTATCACCGTCTTTTAACCACGCAGCCCGGTTCTTTTGACGCAAAAAAGTTGCCTCTTGATTCAGAATAGCATTGTAGTCCGCGATCGCCTCAAGTTCCTTGCGAGGAATATCATTTATCGGACCATGGAGGGATAATTGTCACGAACCAACTCCAGCTTTATTACGCAAAGAAGAAGGCGAGAATTAAGCTCACCAAAGACATTATTATTCCAATCTATGATAGCGGATTTCACCTCTTTAATTTCGGATAACCAAAGAAAAAGAGCCCATGGCCGTAATAGGAGTTTTCCAGAAAGCTCAATTAACTCCTCAAACGAATCGTGACTAAGCCATTGCTTGGAATCTGAATGGTCGAGGAAGATAGCGCTTGTTCATGCATGTGAAACAAAGAGGGGGTGATCCAGCAAGTACGCAAGCCCACACGAACCATCATCGAGTCCCATAAATCCAAAAGGATTGTGAAGAAAGAGCCCTATCAATACGTGTCTCTAGATAACCACTAGAGAAACGATTTATTCACCAAGTAAAAAAGCAAATGAACTAGGAATCCATAAGAACTCCCCATCATTGATAAAAGAACGGAAATCCATGGTTTCAGATTTAATCGAGGAGTACCATTCAATCGTTCATGCGCACCAATCACAAAGATTGAAATCTCCCACCAAAAGCAAGGGTGTGTTTGGCAAAAGCAAGAATCACGCCATAAGTCTCGATTTACGATATAATCGGCATGGGCATGGATAAACGCTAATAGGAAGTCCCTGAAGCCAAGAAACTTTAATAACAAGAACTTGAGAAGAAGAGAAAATTATAGAAGAACTGAAGAAGAGAGATCTTCCAAAACCCATAAGTTAGGAAGACCGTTGTTAGGCGTATTTTCACCAAGAAAGCGCATTCCCATCGCATTCAATAAGAATGGTATGGAGGAGGAAGGAACCTTTGGTTCCGAATAGAAACCAACGAGGACGAGTAGAAACTACATGATGCTTGAGCATATCTTGTGAGCGAGCATTCCCAATACCCCGAATGTTCCAAAACAGAACATTCATTGGGAAACAACGTGAGAGGAATCTGCATGGCAAGTAGCAGATGTAAGAGTTGTAATATCCAGCAAAGAATTATCATCATTTATATCACCGTCTACTAAGTCTGCCCATCTTGCACCTGCCGCAATCCCCATGGCATTAATAGCGGCAGGCGAGGGAGAATTAGGGGATGAAGAGGCAGCCTTAGTGGCATTAGATGGGTTGTTAATGCGTTCACGCATAATCTCAACTGAATCTTTTATTCGCAAATTAGCCTCCATAGAATCGTCCAATGAAGATGTGTTAGGGCTATGCGCAATAGGAGTTGAAGGTTGAGGTCAGCGATGCGAATCGAATCTTGCAAAGCGAAATCTGACTCACCACCCAAGTTCTCATCCTCCACCAAGTTCGAATCCAACAAGGCAAACCGTTCGACTCAACAACGGAGATACAACATGAAGGTGCGTTTAGTAAATTAACATTACGTCATGGAGAAACTTCCTGAATCCCGTAGCATCAGGTGGATTTGAAACCACAACAGTAGAAGTCGCCAATGGACTAGCAGGTGGTAAACGTTAAGATTGTGCGTTTATAACCACCGGCAGAATAGCAACCAAAGTTGATTGTGCTAAGTTAGCATTAGAGTTTGCCCTAGGAGGCGGTGAGCTGGGCCTAGACATCTCCTTATCTTTGTTCCTGCTGCAATTCTCCATTTTATGACCAACAACAAGGCAAGAATGGCAAAAATGTAAATCCTCATAATAAGCTTCAATCCAAATATCACAGCATGAGTTTCTAGTTGAATCTTTGATTCTAAAGCTTGAGAAAGATCAACTTCCACCAGACCTTAACGTAGTTACCAAACAATGATCTAAAGAAGGCGATCAATCCTAATCGGTTCCAAGAGCGCCGTAAGTGCCATAATCATCGATCGATGATGGTGCTCATAAAGCAAACCATATAAACGAACCCAAACACGCACCTGTGTGGATGCTGCTTTTGAACGAAATTAGGAACCCAAGGTCAGGTAGAGATTACTGTTGATAGCTTCCATAAGCTCGAACGAAAAATCGAATCTCGCTTGCTTGGAATAGAACTGAAAGACAAAGTATCCTGCACCAATCGAAAGCATGGACCAAGCCTCCGTATGCCAAATCTTTTCAACGTCTCACGAGGTCATGAAATTTCCATGGTGAGGAACCCTGGGCGTAATCAATCGTCCGATAAAGAAGAAGATGAGCAATTAGGAATCGCCGAATAAAAATCATCATTAAGTTTAACGGATGTAACGATTTTATTTAACCGGCTCAAGAGTCGGGCCCGAAGTGCCCACAATGGCGGTTGGAAGAGAATGAAGAGCCAGAGCTTCCTGCCTTGGCGCGGTATGGTTCCATGGAGGAGACACCACCTCAGCAGTCGAAGATTCTGCAACATGAGCAGCGGCAGCCGGAGCTGAGTTGAATGCAGAAAGTTCGGGAAAAAGAATTTCAGCATCCATCGGAAACCCTAAAATTCGGAACGAAAAACGGCGCAAGCTTGTAAAGGTTGTGTAGAGCGCGTCCCTAGTCCAAAATAATCGATCGTGGTACGCCTGGAAAGACCAGATAACAAGGAAGAGAAGTAGTAGGCGCGTGCCTAGAGTAGTACAACCACCAGAGACTGGTGGCCAGAGGAAAACCGGCTAAAAATTAGGACAAAAAAACGGCGCAAGCTCGGAAAGGATGTGTAGGGCGCGTCCGTGCTCCAAAATAATCGATCTTGGTACGCCTGGAAAGATCAGGAAACAAGAAAGAGAATAAGTAGGCGCGTGCCTAACGTGGTACAACCACCAGAGACTGGTGGCCGGAGGAAAACCGACTAATATTTAGGGCTTGCATGTTGATTACTCGATGTGTGTTGATTTATTCTCAAGTAGTGTTCTTCGTTTGTGATATTCTTCTGTATTGTTTAAATCTCGAATAGACTTCTTCGTTTCACACTATCCCACTCCTTTAGTGTGTTTTTACCTCTAAAGTGGAGTTGTTCGTTTGTTGTTTATCCCTATCCTTTTGCGTTTTGTTTTACTCTAAATTAGAGTTCTTCGTTCGTTATTTTATTACTCCTCCTGTGTGTTCTTTAAATCTCAAATTGACTTCTCAGTTTGTAATTATCCCAGTCGTTTATTGTGTTGTTTATCCAACTCCTCATGTGTGTTGTTTAACTCTCAAGTAGTGTTCTTCGTTTGTGATACTCATACTCCTTCAGTGTATTGTTTAAATCTCGAATAGACTTCTTCGTTTGCCACTATCCCACTCCTTTAGTGTGTTTTTATCTCTCAATTGGAGTTTTTGCTTTGTTGTTTATCCCTGTCCGTTTGTGTTTTGTTTAACTCTGAAGTAGAGTTCTTCGTTCGTTATTTTATTACTCCGTCTGTGAGTTGTTTTAATCTCAAATTGAACTCTCCGTTTTGTAATTAACCCAGTCGTTTATTTTGTTGTTTATCACGCTCCTTATGTGTGTTGTTTAACTCTCAAGTAGTGTTCTTCGATTGTTATACTCATACTCCTTCAGTTTATTGTTTAACTCTCTAATAGACTTCTTCGTTTGACATTGTCCCACTCCTTTATTGTGTTGTTTATCTCTCAAGTGGAGTTGTCCGTTTGTTGTTTATCCCACTCCTTTTGTGTATTGTTTTACTCTCAAGTAGAGTTCTTCGTTCGTTATTTTATTACTCATCCTGTGAGTTGTTTTAATCTGTTGTCCGTTTGTTGTTTATCCCACTCCTTTTGTGTATTGTTTTACTCTCAAGTAGAGTTCTTCGTTCGTTATTTTATTACTCATCCTGTGTGTTGTTTAAATCTCAAATTGACTTCTCCATTTGTAATTATCCCACTCGTTTATTGTGTTGTTTATCCAACTCCCTATGTGTGTTGTTTAACTCTCAAGTAGTGTTCTTCGTTTGTGATGCTCATACTCCTTTTGTGTATTGTTTAAATCTCGAATAGACTTCTTCGTTTCACACTATCCCACTCCTTTAGTGTGTTTTTATCTCTCAAGTGGAGTTGTTCGTTTGTTGTTTATCCCTATCCTTTTGTGTTTTGTTTTAACTCTCAAGTAGAGTTCTTCGTTCGTTATTTTATTACTCCTCCTGTGAGTTGTTTTAATCTCAAATTGAAATCTCCGTTTGTAATCATCCCAGTCGTTTATTGTGTGGTTTATCACGCTCCTTATGTGTTTTGTTTAACTCTCAAGTAGTGTTCTTCGATTGTGATACTCATACTCCTTCAGTGTATTGTTTAACTCTCTAATAGACTTCTTCGTTTGGCATTGTACCACTCCTTTATTGTGTTGTTTATCTCTCAAGTGGGGTTGTCATTTGTTGTTTATCCCACTCCTTTTGTGTTTTGTTTAACTCTCAAGTAGAGTTCTTCGTTCGTTATTTTATTACGCCGCCTGTGAGTTGTTTTAATCTCAAATTGAAATCTCCGTTTGTAACTATCCCAGTCGTTTATTTTGTTGTTTATCACGCTCCTTATGTGTGTTGTTTAACTCTCAAGTAGTGTTCTTCGATTGTGATACTCATACTCCTTCAGTTTATTGTTTAACTCTCTAATAGACTTCTTCGTTTGACATTGTCCCACTCCTTTATTGTGTTGTTTATCTCTCAAGTGGAGTTGTCCGTTTGTTGTTTATCCCACTCCTTTTGTGTATTGTTTTACTCTCAAGAAGAGTTCTTCGTTCGTTATTTTATTACTCATCCTGTGTGTTGTTTAAATCTCAAATTGACTTCTCCATTTGTAATTATCCCACTCGTTTATTGTGTTGTTTATCCAACTCCTTATGTGTGTTGTTTAACTCTCAAGTAGTGTTCTTCGTTTGTGATGCACATACTCCTTTTGTGTATTGTTTAAATCTCGAATAGACTTCTTCGTTTCACACTATCCCACTCCTTTAGTGTGTTTTTATCTCTCAAGTGGAGTTGTTCGTTTGTTGTTTATCCCTATCCTTTTGTGTTTTGTTTTGACTCTCAAGTAGAGTTCTTCGTTCGTTATTTTATTACTCCTCCTGTGAGTTGTTTTAATCTCAAATTGAAATCTCCGTTTGTAATCATCCCAGTCGTTTATTGTGTGGTTTATCATGCTCCTTATGTGTTTTGTTTAACTCTCAAGTAGTGTTCTTCGATTGTGATACTCATACTCCTTCAGTGTATTGTTTAACTCTCTAATAGACTTCTTCGTTTGGCATTGTACCACTCCTTTATTGTGTTGTTTATCTCTCAAGTGGAGTTGTCCGTTTGTTGTTTATCCCACTCCTTTTGTGTATTGTTTTACTCTCAAGTAGAGTTCTTCGTTCGTTATTTTATTATTCATCCTGTGTTGTTTAAATCTCAAATTGACTTCTCCGTTTGTAATTATCCCACGCATTTATTGTGTTGTTTATCCAACTTCTTATGTGTGTTGTTTAACTCTCAAGTAGTGTTCTTCGATTGTGATACTCATACTCCTTCAGTGTATTGTTTAAATCTCTAATAGACTTCTTCGTTTGACAGTGTCCCACTCCTTTAGTGTGTTTTTATCTCTCAAGTGGAGTTGTTCGTTTGTTGTTTATCCCTATCCTTTTGTGTTTTGTTTTAACTCTCAAGTAGAGTTCTTCGTTCGTTATTTTATTACTCCTCCTGTGAGTTGTTTTAATCTCAAATTGAAATCTCCGTTTGTAATCATCCCGGTCGTTTATTGTGTGTTTTATCACGCTCCTTATGTGTTTTGTTTAACTCTCAAGTAGTGTTCTTCGATTGTGATACTCATACTCCTTCAGTGTATTGTTTAACTCTCTAATAGACTTCTTCGTTTGGCATTGTACCACTCCTTTATTGTGTTGTTTATCTCTCAAGTGGGGTTGTCATTTGTTGTTTATCCCACTCCTTTTGTGTTTTGTTTAACTCTCAAGTAGAGTTCTTCGTTCGTTATTTTATTACGCCGCCTGTGAGTTGTTTTAATCTCAAATTGAAATCTCCGTTTGTAACTATCCCAGTCGTTTATTTTGTTGTTTATCACGCTCCTTATGTGTGTTGTTTAACTCTCAAGTAGTGTTCTTCGATTGTGATACTCATACTCCTTCAGTTTATTGTTTAACTCTCTAATAGACTTCTTCGTTTGACATTGTCCCACTCCTTTATTGTGTTGTTTATCTCTCAAGTGGAGTTGTCCGTTTGTTGTTTATCCCACTCCTTTTGTGTATTGTTTTACTCTCAAGTAGAGTTCTTCGTTCGTTATTTTATTACTCATCCTGTGTGTTGTTTAAATCTCAAATTGACTTCTCCATTTGTAATTATCCCACTCGTTTATTGTGTTGTTTATCCAACTCCTTATGTGTGTTGTTTAACTCTCAAGTTGTGTTCTTCGTTTGTGATGCTCATACTCCTGTGTATTGTTTAAATCTCGAATAGACTTCTTCGTTTCACACTATCCACTCCTTTAGTGTGTTTTTATCTCTCAAGTGGAGTTGTCCGTTTGTTGTTTATCCCACTCCTTTTGCGTATTGTTTTACTCTAAATTAGAGTTTTTCGTTCGTTATTTTATTACTCCTCCTGTGTGTTCTTTAAATCTCAAATTGACTTCTCAGTTTGTAATTATCGCACTCGTTTATTTTGTTGTTTATCCCACTCCTTATGTGTGTTGTTTAACTCTCAAGTAGTGTTCTATGATTTTGATACTCATACTCCTTGATGTATTGTTTAAATCTCTAATAGACTTCTTCTTCACATTATCCCACTCCTTTATTGTGTTTTATCTCTCAATGGAGTTGTTCCTTTTGTTTATCCCTCCTTTTGTGTTTTGTTTAACTCTCAAGTAGAGTTCTTCGTTATTATTTATTACTCCTCATGTGTGTTGTTTAAATCTCAAATCCTTGATGTATTGTTTAAATCTCATAGACTTCTTGTTTGACATTATCCTCCTTTATTGTGTTGTTTATCTCTCAAGTAAAGTTGTTCGTTTGTTGTTTATCCCATCCTTTTGTGTTTGTTTTAACTCTCAAGTAGAGTTCTTCGTTCGTTATTTTATTACTCCTCAAGTGTGTTGTTTAAATCTCAAATTGACTTCTCCGTTTGTAATCATCCCCTCGTTTATTGTTGGTTTATCCCTCCTTATGTGTTGTTTAACTCTCAGTAGTGTTCTTGATTGTGATACTCATACTCCTTGATGTATTGTTTAAATCTCTAATAGACTTCTTCGTTTGACATTATCCCTCCTTTATTGTGTTGTTTCTCTCAGTGGAGTTGTCCGTTTTGTTTATCCCACTCCTTTTGTGTTTGTTTTACTCTCAAGAGTTCTTCGTTCGTTATTTTATTACTCCTCTTGTGTGTTGTTTAAATCTCAAATTGACTTCTCAGTTGTAATTATCCCACTCCTTTATTGTTGTTTATCCACTCCTTATGTGTGTTGTTTAACTCTCAAGTAGTGTTCTTGATTGTGACTCATACTCCTTGATTGTATTGTTTAAATCTCGAATAGACTTCTTCGTTTGACATTATCCCTCCTTTATTGTGTTGTTTATCTCTCAAGTGGAGTTGTCCGTTTTGTTTATCCCACTCCTTTTGTGTTTTGTTTTACTCTAAGTAGAGTTCTTGTTCGTTATTTTATTACTCCTCATTTGTTTTTTTTAAATATAAAATTGACTTCTCAGTTTGTAATTATCCCACTCGATTATTGTTTTGTTTATCCCACTCCTTATGTGTGTTGTTTAACTCTCATGTATTGTTCTATGATTTTGATACTCACACTACTTCAATGTATGTTTAAATCTCTAATAGACTTCTTCGTTTGACATTATCCCACTCATTTATTGTGTTGTTTATCTCTCAATTGGAGTTGTTCGTTTTTGGTTTATCCCACTCCTTTTGTGTTTTGTTTGACTCTCAAGTAGAGTTCTTCGTTATTTTATTACTCCTCATGTGTGTTGTTTAAATCTCAAATTGACTTCTCTTTTGTAATTATCCAACTCGTTATTTTGTTGTTTATCACTCCTTATGTGTGTTTTAACTCTCAAGTAGTGTTCTTGATTTTGATACTCATACTCCTTGATTGTTTAAATCTCTAAACTTCTACGTTTGATATTATCCCATTCCTTTATTGTGTTGATTATCTCTCAAGTGGAGTTGTTCGTTTGTTGTTTATCCCACTCCTTTTGTGTTTTGTTTTACTCTCAAGTAGAGTTCTTCGTTCGTTATTTTATTACTCCTCCTGTGTTGTTTAAATCTCAAATTGACTTCTCCGTTTGTAATTATCCCACTCGTTTGTTGTGTTGTTTATCCACTCCTTATGTGTGTTGTTTAACTCTCAGTAGTGTTCTTGATTTTGATACTCATACTCCTTGATGTATTGTTTAAATATCTAATAGACTTCTTGTTTGACATTATCCCACTCCTTTATTGTGTTTATCTCTCAAGTGAGTTGTTTGTTTTTGTTTATCCCTCCTTTTGTGTTTTGTTTAACTCTCAGTAAGTTCTTCGTTCGTTATTTTATTACTCCTCATGTGTGTTGTTTAAATCTCAAATTGACTTCTCCGTTTGTAATTGTATTTGTTTATCCCTCCTTATGTGTGTTGTTTAACTCTCAGTAGTGTTCTTGATTTTGATACTCATACTCCTTGATGTATTGTTTAAATATCTAATAGACTTCTTGTTTGACATTATCCCACTCCTTTATTGTGTTGTTTATCTCTCAAGTGGGATTGTTCGTTTGTTGTTTATCCCACTCCTTTTGTGTTTTGTTTTACTCTCAAGTAAGTTCTTCGTTATTTTATTACTCCTCATGTGTTGTTTAAATCTCAAATTGACTTCTCGTTGTAATTATCCCACTCGTTTATTGTGTTGTTTATCCCACTCCTTATGTGTGTTGTTTAACTCTAAAGTAGTGTTCTATGATTTTGATACTCATACTCCTTGATGTATTGTTTAAATATCTAATAGACTTCTTGTTTGACATTATCCCTCCTTTATTGTGTTGTTTATCTCTCAGTGGAGTTGTTGTTTTTGTTTATCCCTCCTTTTGTGTTTTGTTTAACTCTCAGTAGAGTTCTTCGTTCGTTATTTTATTACTCCTCATGTGTGTTGTTTAATTCTCAAATTGACTTCTCCGTTTGTAATTATCCCTTTCGTTTATTGTGTTGTTTATCCACTCCTTGTGTGTTGTTTTAATCTCAGTAGTGTTCTTGATTTTGATACTCATACTCCTTGATGTATTGTTTAAATATCTAATAAACTTCTTGTTTGACATTATCCCTCCTTTATTGTGTTGTTTGTCTCTCAGTAAATTGTTGTTTGTTGTTTATCCCCTCCTTTTGTGTTTTGTTTACTCTCAAGTAAGTTCTTCGTTCGTTATTTTATTACTCCTCATGTGTGTTTTAAATCTCAAATTGACTTCTCCGTTTGTAATATCCCTCCTTTATTGTTTTGTTTATCCCACTCCTTATGTGTGTTGTTTAACTCTCATGTATTGTTCTATGATTTTCATACTCATACTCCTTGATGTATTGTTTAAATCTCTAATAAACTTCTTGTTTGACATTATCCCACTCCTTTATTGTGTTGTTTATCTCTCAAGTGGAGTTGTTCGTTTTTGTTTATCCCACTCCTTTTGTGTTTTGTTTGCTCTCAGTAGAGTTCTTCGTTCGTTATTTTATTACTCCTCCTGTGTGTTGTTTAAATCTCAAAATGACTTCTCCGTTTGTAATTATCCCACTCGTTTATTGTGTTGTTTATCCCACTCCTTATGTGTGTTTTAACTCTCAGTAGTGTTCTTGATTTTGATACTCATACTCCTTGATGTATTGTTTAAATATCTAATAGACTTCTTGGTTTGACATTATCCCTCCTTTATTGTGTTGTTTATCTCTCAGTGAGTTGTTGTTTGTTGTTTATCCCACTCCTTTTGTGTTTTGTTTTACTCTCAAGTAGAGTTCTTGTTCGTTATTTTATTACTGCTCCTGTGTGTTGTTTAAATCTCAAATTGATTTCTCGGTTGTAATTGTCCCTCACCTTTATTGTGTTGTTTATCCCTCCTTATGTGTTGTTTAACTCTCAGTAGTGTTCTTGATTTTGATACTCATACTCCTTGATGTATTGTTTAAATATCTAATAGACTTCTTGTTTGACATTATCCCACTCCTTTATTGTGTTGTTTATCTCTCAAGTTAAGTTGTTCGTTTGTTGTTTATCTCACTCCTTTTGTGTTTTGTTTACTCTCAGTAGAGTTCTTCGTTATTTTATTACTCCTCATGTGTTGTTTAAATCTCAAATTGACTTCTCGTTTGTAATTATCCCACGTTTATTGTGTTGTTTATCCCACTCCTTATGTGTGTTGTTGAACTCTCAGTAGTGTTCTTGATTTTGATACTCATACTCCTTGATGTATTGTTTAAATATCTAATAAACTTCTTGGTTTGACATTATCCCTCCTTTATTGTGTTGTTTATCTCTCAATTGGGTTGTTGTTTTGTTTATCCCCTCCTTTTGTGTTTTGTTTACTCTCAAGTAAAGTTCTTCGTTCGTTATTTTATTACTCCTCATGTGTGTTGTTTAAATCTCAAATTGACTTCTCCGTTTGTACTTTATTGTGTTGTTTATCCCACTCCTTATGTGTTGTTTTAATTCTCAAGTAGTGTTCTTGATTTTGATACTCATACTCCTTGATGTATTGTTCAAATATCTAATAAACTTCTTCGTTTGACATTATCCCACTCCTTTATTGTGTTGTTTATCTCTCAGTAGTTATTACGTTTGTTGTTTATCCCCTCCTTTTGTGTTTTGTTTTACTCTCAGTAGAGTTCTTCGTTCGTATTTTATTACTCCTCATGTGTTGTTTAAATCTCAAATTGACTTCTCGTTTGTAATTATCCCACTTTTTTGTTGTGTTTATCCCAATCCTTATGTGTGTTGTTGAACTCTCAAGTAGTGTTCTTCGATTTTGATACTCATACTCCTTGATTGTATTGTTTAAATATCTAATATACTTCTTCGTTTGACATTATCCCACGCCTTTATTGTGTTGTTGTCTCAAGTGGAGTTGTTCGTTTTTATTTATCCCACTCCTTTATTGTGTTGTTTATCTCTCAAGTAGAGTTCTTCGTTCGTTATTTTATTACTCCTCCTGTGTGTTGTTTAAATCTCAAATTGACTTCTCCGTTTATAATTATCCCACTCCTTTATTGTGTTGTTTATCCCACTCCTTATGTGTGTTGTTTAACTGTCAAGTAGTGTTCTTCGATTGTGATATTCATATTCCTTCAGTTTATTGTTTAAATCTCTAATAGACTTCTTCGTTTGACATTATCCCACTCCTTTATTGTGTTGTTTATCTCTCAAGTGGAGTTGTTAGTTTGTTTATCCCACTCCTTTTGTGTTTTGTTTTACTCTCAAGTAGAGTTCTTCGTTCGTTATTTTATTACTCCTCCTGTGTGTTGTTAAATCTCAAATTGACTTCTCGTTTGTAGTATCCCACTCGTTTATTGTGTTGTTTATCCCTCCTTATGTGTGTTGTTTAACTCTCAAGTAGTGTTCTTGATTTTGATACTCATACTCCTTGATTGTTTAAATATCTAATAAACTTCTTCGTTTGACATTATCCCTCCTTTATTGTGTTGTTTATCTCTCAATTGGGTTATTCGTTTTTGTTTATCCCACTCCTTTTGTGTTTTGTTTTACTCTCAGTAAAGTTCTTGTTCGTTATTTTATTACTCCTCATGTGTTGTTTAAATCTCAAATTGACTTCTCCATTTGTAGTATCCCCTTTATTGTGTTGTTTATCACTCCTTATGTGTTTTTTAACTCTCAAGTAGTGTTCTTGATTTTGATACTCATACTCCTTGATGTATTGTTTAAATATCTAGACTTCTTGTTTGACATTATCCCTCCTTTATTGTGTTGTTTATCTCTCAGTGAGTAATTCGTTTGTTGTTTATCCCACTCCTTTTGTGTTTTGTTTTACTCTCAAGTAGAGTTCTTGATTCGTTATTTTATTACTCCTCATGTGTGTTGTTTAAATCTCAAATTAACTTCTCGTTTGTAGTATCCCTCGTTTATTGTGTTTGTTATCCCACTCCTTATGTGTTGTTTAACTCTCAAGTAGTGTTCTTGATTTTGATACTCATACTCCTTGATGTATTGTTTAAATATCTAATAAACTTCTTCGTTTGACATTATCCCTCCTTTATTGTGTTGTTTGTCTCTCAGTGGAATTGTTGTTTTGTTTATCCCACTCCTTTTGTGTTTTGTTTTACTCTCAAGTAAGTTCTTCGTTCGTTATTTTATTACTCTCATGTGTTGTTTAAATCTCAAGTAACTTCTCATTTGTAGTATCCCTCCCTTGTGTTGTTTATCCCACTCCTTATGTGTGTTTTTAATTCTCAGTAGTGTTCTTGATTTTGATACTCATACTCCTTGATGTATTGTTTAAATATCTAATAAACTTCTTGTTTGACATTATCCCTCCTTTATTGTGTTGTTTATCTCTCAGTGGAGTAATTGTTTGTTGTTTATCCCACTCCTTTTGTGTTTTGTTTTACTCTCAGTAGAGTTCTTCGTTCGTTATTTTATTACTCCTCACATGTGTTGTTTAAATCTCAAATTGACTTCTCGTTTGTAATTATCCCACGTTTATTGTGTTGTTTGTCCACTCCTTATGTGTGTTGTTGAACTCTCAAGTAGTGTTCTTGATTTTGATACTCATACTCCTTGATGTATTGTTTAAATATCTAATAAACTTCTTGTTTGACATTATCCCTCCTTTATTGTGTTGTTTATCTCTCAGTAAATTTGTTTTTTGTTTATCCCACACCTGTTTTGTTTTGTCTTACTCTCAAGTAAAGTTCTTCGTTCGTTATTTTATTACTCCTCATGTGTGTTGTTTAAATCTCAAATTGACTTCTACGTTTTGTATCCACTCCTTTATTGTGTTGTTTATCCCACTCCTTATGTGTGTTTTAATTCTCAGTAGTGTTCTTGATTTTGACTCATACTCCTTGATGTATTGTTTAAATATCTGTAAACTTCTTCGTTTGACATTATCCCACTCCTTTATTGTGTTGTTTATCTCTCAGTGGAGTAATTCGTTTTGTTGTTTATCCCACTCCTTTTGTGTTTTGTTTTACTCTCAGTAAAATTCTTGTTCGTTATTTTATTACTCCTCATGTGTGTTGTTTAAATCTCAAATTGACTTCTCCGTTTGTAATCCCCACTTTTATTGTGTTGTTTATCCCACTCCTTATGTGTGTTGTTGAACTCTCAGTAGTGTTCTTGATTTTGATACTCATACTCCTTGATGTATTGTTTAAATATCTAATAAACTTCTTGTTTGACATTATCCACTCCTTTATTGTGTTGTTTATCTCTCAGTAGGTTGTTAGTTTTTTGTTTATCCCACTCCTTTTGTGTTTTGTTTTACTCTCAGTAGAGTTCTTGTTCGTTATTTTATTACTCCTCATGTGTGTTGTTTAAATCTCAAATTAGCTTCTCATTTGTAGTATCCTCCTTTATTGTGTTGTTTATCCCACTCCTTATGTGTGTTTTAATTCTCAAGTAGTGTTCTTGATTTTGATACTCATACTCCTTGATGTATTGTTTAAATATCTAATAAACTTCTTGTTTGACATTATCCCACTCCTTTATTGTGTTGTTTGTCTCTCAGTGGAGTTGTTTTTGTTTATCCCACTCCTTTTGTGTTATGTTTTACTCTCAAGTAGAGTTCTTCGTTTGTTATTTTATTACTCCTCCTGTGTGTTGTTTAAATCTCAAATTGACTTCTGCGTTTGTAATTATCCCACTCGTTTATCGTGTTGTTGTCCACTCCTTATGTGTGTTGAACTCTCAGTAGTGTTCTTGATTTTGATACTCATACTCCTTGATTGTTTAAATATCTAATAAACTTCTTTTATTGACATTATCCCACTTTTTATTGTGTTGTTTATCTCTCAGTTTGTTAGTTGTTTTTATTTTATCCACTCCTTTTGTGTGTTTTACTCTCAAGTAATTCTTCTTTATGTTATTTTACTCCTCCTTGTGTGTTGTTTAAATCTCAAGTTGACTTCTCCGTTTGTAGTATCCCTCCTTTATTGTGTTTGTTTGTCACTCCTTATGTGTGTTGTTGAACTCTCAGTAGTGTTCTTGATTTTGATACTCATACTCCTTGATGTTGTTTAAATATCTAATAAACTTCTTGTTTGACATTATCCCACTCCTTTATTGTGTTGTTTATCTCTCAAGTGGAGTTGTTCGTTTATTGTTTATCCCACTCCTTTTGTATTTTGTATTACTCTCACGTA
This sequence comes from Plantago major, assembly GCA_026545765.1. Lineage (NCBI taxonomy): Eukaryota > Viridiplantae > Streptophyta > Magnoliopsida > Lamiales > Plantaginaceae > Plantago > Plantago major. The sequence goes on along the minus strand of JAIFAC010000278.1, from coordinate 36,391 downwards.
CAGTTCTTCGTTCATTATTTTATTACTCCTCCTGTGTGTTGTTTAAATCTCAAATTGACTTCTCCATTTGTAACTATCCCACTCGTTTATTGTGTTGCTTGTCCCTCCTTATGTGTGTTGTTTAACTCTCAGTAGTGTTCTTGATTTTGATACTCATACTCCTTGATGTATTGTTTAAATATCTAATAAACTTCTTGTTTGACATTATCCACTCCTTTATTGTGTTGTTTGTCTCTCAGTAGTTGTTAGTTTGTTGTTTATCCCTCCTTTTGTGTTTTTTACTCTCAAGTAAGTTCTTGTTCGTTATTTTATTACTCCTCATGTGTGTTGTTTAAATCTCAAATAACTTCTCGTTTGTAATTATCCCACTCCTTTGTTGTGTTGTTTATCCCTCCTTGTGTGTTGTTGAACTCTCAGTAGTGTTCTTGATTTTGATACTCATACTCCTTGATGTATTGTTTAAATATCTAATAAACTTCTTCGTTTGACATTATCCCTCCTTTATTGTGTTGTTTGTCTCTCAATTGGAGTTGTTATTTATTGTCCCCTCCTTTTGTGTTTTGTTTTACTCTCAGTAGAGTTCTTCGTTCGTTATTTTATTACTCCTCATTGTGTTGTTTAAATCTCAAATTGACTTCTCCGTTTGTAATTATCCACTCCTTTATTGTGTTGTTTATCCCACTCCTTATGTGTATTTTGAATTCTCAGTAGTGTTCTTGATTTTGATACTCATACTCCTTGATGTATTGTTTAAATATCTAATAAACTTCTTGTTTGACATTATCCCTCCTTTATTGTGTTGTTTATCTCTCAAGTAGTTGTTACGTTTGTTATTTATCCCTCCTTTTGTGTTTTGTTTTACTCTCAAGTAGAGTTCTTACGTTATTTTATTACTCCTCATGTGTTGTTTAAATCTCAAGTAACTTCTCGTTTGTAATTATCCCACTCGTTTATTGTGTTGTTTATCCCACTCCTTATGTGTGTTGTTGAACTCTCAGTAGTGTTCTTGATTTTGATACTCATACTCCTTGATGTATTGTTTAAATATCTAATAAACTTCTTGTTTGACATTATCCCACTCCTTTATTGTGTTGTTTATCTCTCAGTGGGTTGTTAGTTTTTGTTTATCCCACTCCTTTTGTGTTTTGTTTTACTCTCAGTAGAGTTCTTGTTCGTTATTTTATTACTCCTCACATGTGTTGTTTAAATCTCAAATTGACTTCTCGTTTGTAATTATCCCTCCTTTGTATTTGTTTGTCCCCTCCTTATGTGTGTTGTTAACTCTCAGTAGTGTTCTTGATTTTGATACTCATACTCCTTGATGTATTGTTTAAATATCTAATAAACTTCTTGGTTTGACATTATCCCACTCCTTTATTGTGTTGTTTGTCTCTCAGTAGGTTGTTAGTTTTTATTTATCCCACTCCTTTTGTGTTTTGTTTACTCTCAAGTAAAGTTCTTACGTTCGTTATTTTATTACTCCTCATGTGTGTTGTTTAAATCTCAAATAACTTCTCGTTTGTAATTATCCCACTTTATTGTGTTGTTTGTCCCACTCCTTATGTGTTGTTGAACTCTCAGTAGTGTTCTTGATTTTGATACTCATACTCCTTGATGTATTGTTTAAATATCTAATAAACTTCTTACGTTTGACATTATCCCTCCTTTATTGTGTTGTTTGTCTCTCAGTGGAGTTGTTAGTTTTTATTTATCCCACTCCTTTTGTGTTTTGTTTGCTCTCAGTAAATTCTTGTCGTTATTTATTACTCCTCATGTGTTGTTTAAATCTCAAATTAACTTCTCATTGTTTGTATTGTTTATCCCACTCCTTATGTGTGTTTTTAATTCTCAAGTAGTGTTCTTGATTTTGATACTCATACTCCTTGATTGTATTGTTTAAATATCTAATAAACTTCTTGGTTTGACATTATCCCACTCCTTTATTGTGTTGTTTATCTCTCAGTAGTAATTACGTTTGTTGTTTATCCCACTCCTTTTGTGGTTTGTTTTACTCTCAAGTAGAGTTCTTCGTTCGTTATTTTATTACTCCTCACGTGTGTTGTTTAAATCTCAAAATGACTTCTCGTTTGTAGTATCCCACTTTGTTTGTGTTGTTTATCCCACTCCTTATGTGTGTTGTTGAACTCTCAGTAGTGTTCTTGATTTTGATACTCATACTCCTTGATGTATTGTTTAAATATCTAATGACTTCTTGTTTGACATTATCCCACTCCTTTATTGTGTTGTTTGTCTCTCAAGTGGGTTGTTAGTTTTATTTATCCCACTCCTTTTGTGTTTTGTTTTACTCTCAGTAGAGTTCTTCGTTAGTTATTTTATTACTCCTCATGTGTGTTGTTTAAATCTCAAATTGACTTCTCCGTTTGTAATTATCCCTTTATTGTGTTGTTTTATCCACTCCTTATGTGTTTTTTAATTCTCAAGTAGTGTTCTTGATTTTGATACTCATACTCCTTGATGTATTGTTTAAATATCTAATAAACTTCTTCGTTTGACATTATCCCCTCCTTTATTGTGTTGTTTGTCTCTCAGTAGGTAATTGTTTTTTTGTTTATCCCACTCCTTTTGTGTTTTGTTTTACTCTCAAGTAGAGTTCTTGGTTCATTATTTTACTCCTCACATGTGTTGTTTAAATCTCATTAACTTCTCCGTTTGTAGTATCCCACTTTGTTTGTATTTGTTTATCCCACTCCTTATGTGTTGTTGAACTCTCAAGTAGTGTTCTTGATTTTGATACTCATACTCCTTGATGTATTGTTTAAATATCTAATAAACTTCTTGTTTGACATTATCCCTCCTTTATTGTGTTGTTTATCTCTCAAGTAGGTTGTTAGTTTTTTGTTTATCCCACTCCTTTTGTGTTTTGTTTACTCTCAGTAAGTTCTTCGTTACGTTATTTTATTACTCCTCATGTGTTGTTTAAATCTCAAATTAACTTCTCGTTTGTAGTATCCCACTCCTTTATTGTGTTGTTTATCCCACTCCTTATGTGTGTTTTTAATTCTCAAGTAGTGTTCTTGATTTTGATACTCATACTCCTTGATGTATTGTTTAAATATCTAATAAACTTCTTGTTTGACATTATCCACTCCTTTATTGTGTTGTTTATCTCTCAAGTAGGTTAATTCGTTTTTGTTTATCCCACTCCTTTTGTGTTTTGTTTTACTCTCAGTAGAGTTCTTCGTTCGTTATTTATTACTCCTCATGTGTTGTTTAAATCTCAAATTGACTTCTCGTTTGTAGTATCCCTCCTTTATTGTGTTGTTTGTCCACTCCTTATGTGTGTTGTTGAACTCTCAGTAGTGTTCTTGATTTGATACTCATACTCCTTGATTGTATTGTTTAAATATCTAATAAACTTCTTGTTTGACATTATCCCACTCCTTTATTGTGTTGTTGTCTCTCAGTGGATTTGTTAGTTTTGTTTATCCCACTCCTTTTGTGTTTTGTTTTACTCTCAGTAGAGTTCTTGTTCGTTATTTTATTACTCCTCATGTGTGTTGTTTAAATCTCAAATTAACTTCTCATTTGTAATTGTGTATTTTGTCCCACTCCTTATGTGTCATTTTAATTCTCAAGTAGTGTTCTTGATTTTGATACTCATACTCCTTGATGTATTGTTTAAATATCTGTAAACTTCTTGTTTGACATTATCCCTCCTTTATTGTGTTGTTTATCTCTCAAGTAAGTAATTGTTGTTTATCCCACTCCTTTGTGTTTTGTTTTACTCTCAAGTAAGTTCTTACGTTATTTATTACTCCTCATGTGTGTTGTTTAAATCTCAAATTGACTTCTCCGTTTGTAGTATCCCTCCTTTATTGTGTTGTTTATCCCCTCCTTATGTGTGTTGTTGAACTCCAAGTAGTGTTCTTGATTTTGATACTCATACTCCTTGATGTATTGTTTAAATATCTAATAAACTTCTTGGTTTGACATTATCCCACTCCTTTATTGTGTTGTTTATCTCTCAGTAGGTTTTAGTTTTATTTGTTTATCCCTCCTTTTGTGTTTTGTTTTACTCTCAAGTAGAAATTCTTCGTTGTTATTTTACTCCTCATGTGTGTTGTTTAAATCTCAAATTAACTTCTCGTTTTAATTATCCCACTTTTATTGTGTTGTTTATCCCCTCCTTGTGTGTTGTTGAACTCTCAAGTAGTGTTCTTGATTTTGATACTCATACTCCTTGATGTATTGTTTAAATATCTAATAAACTTCTTCGTTTGACATTATCCCACTCCTTTATTGTGTTGTTTGTCTCTCAGTAGGTTATTGTTTTGTTTATCCCACTCCTTTTGTGTTTTGTTTTACTCTCAGTAAGTTCTTCGTTCGTTATTTTATTACTCCTCATGTGTGTTGTTTAAATCTCAAATTGACTTCTCGTTTGTAATTGTCCCTCCTTTGTGTTGTTTATCCCACTCCTTATGTGTGTTTTAATTCTCAAGTAGTGTTCTTGATTTTGATACTCATACTCCTTGATGTATTGTTTAAATATCTAATAAACTTCTTGGTTTGACATTATCCCTCCTTTATTGTGTTGTTTGTCTCTCAGTGGATTTGTTAGTTTTGTTTATCCCACTCCTTTTGTGTTTTGTTTTACTCTCAGTAAGTTCTTGTTCGTTATTTTATTACTCCTCATGTGTTGTTTAAATCTCAAATTGACTTCTCGTTTGTAATTATCCCTCCTTTGTTGTATTTGTCCCACTCCTTATGTGTGTTGTTGAACTCTCAGTAGTGTTCTTGATTTTGATACTCATACTCCTTGATGTATTGTTTAAATATCTAATAAACTTCTTGTTTGACATTATCCCACTCCTTTATTGTGTTTTGTCTCTCTCAAGTAGGTTGTTAGTTTTGTTTATCCCACTCCTTTTGTGTTTTGTTTTACTCTCAGTAGAGTTCTTGATTCGTTATTTTATTACTCCTCATGTGTGTTGTTTAAATCTCAAATTAACTTCTCGTTTGTAATTATCCCCTCCTTTATTGTGTTGTTATCCGACTCCTTATGTGTCTTTTTTAACTCTCAAGTAGAGATCTTCGATTTTCATACTCATACTCCTTGATTGTTTAAATATCTAATAGACTTCTTGTTTGACATTATCCCACTCCTTTATTGTGTTGTTTATCTCTCAGTAATTGTTTGTTTTTATTTATCCCACTCCTTTTGTGTTTGTTTTACTCTCAAGTAAGTTCTTCGTTCGTTATTTTATTACTCCTCATGTGTTGTTTAAATCTCAGTAACTTCTCGTTTGTAGTATCCCACTCCTTTATTGTGTTGTTTATCCCTCCTTATGTGTGTTGTTTAACTCTCAGTAGTGTTCTTGATTTTGATACTCATACTCCTTGATGTATTGTTTAAATATCTATAAACTTCTTGTTTGACATTATCCACTCCTTTATTGTGTTGTTTATCTCTCAGTAGGTTGTTCGTTTTTGTTTATCCCTCCTTTTGTGTTTTGTTTTACTCTCAGTAAAGTTCTTATTCGTTATTTTATTACTCCTCATGTGTGTTGTTTAAATCTCAAGTAACTTCTCCAATTGTCCCTCCTTTATTGTGTTGTTTATCCCACTCCTTATGTGTGTTTTGAATTCTCAAGTAGTGTTCTTGATTTTGATACTCATACTCCTTGATGTATTGTTTAAATATCTATAAACTTCTTCGTTTGACATTATCCACTCCTTTATTGTGTTGTTTATCTCTCAGTAATTAGTTTGTTATTTATCCCTCCTTTTGTGTTTTGTTTTACTCTCAAGTAGAGTTCTTGATTGTTATTTTATTACTCCTCATGTGTGTTGTTTAAATCTCAAATTAACTTCTCATTTGTAGTATCCCACTTTTATTGTGTTGTTTATCCCTCCTTATGTGTGTTGTTGAACTCTCAGTAGTGTTCTTGATTTTGATACTCATACTCCTTGATGTATTGTTTAAATATCTAATAAACTTCTTGGTTTGACATTATCCCACTCCTTTATTGTGTTGTTTATCTCTCAGTAAAGTTATTGTTTTTATTTATCCCTCCTTTTGTGTTTTGTTTTACTCTCAGTAGAGTTCTTACGTTATTTATTACTCCTCATGTGTTGTTTAAATCTCAAATTGACTTCTTTTTGTTTTGTATTATCCCACTCCTTTATTGTGTTGTTTATCCCACTCCTTATGTGTGTTGTTGAACTCTCAGTAGTGTTCTTGATTTTGATACTCATACTCCTTGATGTATTGTTTAAATATCTAATAAACTTCTTGGTTTGACATTATCCCACTCCTTTATTGTGTTGTTTGTCTCTCAGTGGAATTGTTGTTTTATTTATCCCACTCCTTTTGTGTTTTGTTTTACTCTCAAGTAGAGTTCTTGTTCGTTATTTATTACTCCTCATGTGTGTTGTTTAAATCTCAAATTAACTTCTCGTTTGTAATTATCCCTCCTTTATTGTATTTGTTGTCCCTCCTTATGTGTTGTTTTAATCTCAGTAGTGTTCTTGATTGTGATACTCATACTCCTTGATGTATTGTTTAAATCTCTAAACTTCTTCGTTTGACATTATCCACTCCTTTATTGTGTTGTTTATCTCTCAGTAGGTTTTAGTTTGTTGTTTATCCCTCCTTTTGTGTTTTGTTTACTCTCAAGTAAAGTTCTTGTTCGTTATTTTATTACTCCTCATGTGTGTTGTTTAAATCTCAAGTTGACTTCTCCGTTTGTAGTATCCCACTCGTTTATTGTGTTGTTTGTCCCACTCCTTATGTGTGTTGTTGAACTCTCAGTAGTGTTCTTGATTTTGATACTCATACTCCTTGATGTATTGTTTAAATATCTAATAAACTTCTTGTTTGACATTATCCCACTCCTTTATTGTGTTGTTTATCTCTCAGTTGGGTTGTTACGTTTTGTTTATCCCACTCCTTTTGTGTTTTGTTTTACTCTCAGTAGAGTTCTTCGTTGTTATTTTATTACTCCTCATGTGTGTTGTTTAAATCTCAAATTGACTTCTCATTTGTAGTATCCCTCCTTTATTGTGTTGTTTATCCCACTCCTTATGTGTCATTTTAATTCTCAGTAGTGTTCTTGATTTTGACTACTCATACTCCTTGATGTATTGTTTAAATATCTAATAAACTTCTTGTTTGACATTATCCCTCCTTTATTGTGTTGTTTATCTCTCAAGTAAATTTTACGTTTGTTGTTTATCCCACTCCTTTTGTGTTTTGTTTTACTCTCAAGTAAGAATTCTTCGTTCGTTATTTTATTACTCCTCATTGTGTTGTTTAAATCTCAAATTAACTTCTCGTTTGTAGTATCCCACTCGTTTATTGTGTTGTTGTCCCACTCCTTATGTGTGTTGTTGAACTCTCAGTAGTGTTCTTGATTTTGATACTCATACTCCTTGATGTATTGTTTAAATATCTAATAGACTTCTTGTTTGACATTATCCCACTCCTTTATTGTGTTGTTGTCTCAGTGGGTTGTTGTTTTTGTTTATCCCACTCCTTTTGTGTTTTGTTTGCTCTCAGTAAAGTTCTTGTTCATTATTTTATTACTCCTCATGTGTGTTGTTTAAATCTCAAATTGACTTCTCCGTTTGTAGTATCCCACCCTTTGTTGTTTATCCCTCCTTATGTGTGTTGTTTAATTCTCAAGTAGTGTTCTTGATTTTGATACTCATACTCCTTGATGTATTGTTTAAATATCTGTAAACTTCTTGGTTTGACATTATCCCTCCTTTATTGTGTTGTTTGTCTCTCAGTAGGTAATTGTTTTGTTGTTTATCCCACTCCTTTTGTGTTTTGTTTACTCTCAGTAGAGTTCTTCGTTGTTATTTATTACTCCTCATGTGTTGTTGTTTAAATCTCAAGTAACTTCTCGTTTGTAATTATCCCACTTTGTTTATTGTGTTGTTTGTCCCACTCCTTATGTGTGTTGTTGAACTCTCAAGTAGTGTTCTTGATTTTGATACTCATACTCCTTGATTGTTTAAATATCTAATAAACTTCTTGTTTGACATTATCCACTCCTTTATTGTGTTGTTTGTCTCTCAGTAGGTTGTTGTTTTTTGTTTATCCACTCCTTTTGTGTTTTGTTTAACTCTCAGTAGAGTTCTTCGTTGTTATTTTATTACTCCTCATGTGTGTTGTTTAAATCTCAAATTGACTTCTCCGTTTGTAGTGTTGTTTATCCCACTCCTTATGTGTGTTTTTAATTCTCAGTAGTGTTCTTGATTTTGATACTCATACTCCTTGATGTATTGTTTAAATATCTAAAACTTCTTCGTTTGACATTATCCCACTCCTTTATTGTGTTGTTTATCTCTCAGTAATTAGTTTGTTGTTTATCCCTCCTTTTGTGTTTTGTTTTACTCTCAGTAGAGTTCTTACGTTCGTTATTTTATTACTCCTCATGTGTTGTTTAAATCTCAAATTGACTTCTCGTTTGTAATTATCCCACTCGTTTATTGTGTTTTGTCCACTCCTTATGTGTGTTGTTGAACTCTCAGTAGTGTTCTTGATTTTGATACTCATACTCCTTGATGTATTGTTTAAATATCTAATAAACTTCTTGTTTGACATTATCCCACTCCTTTATTGTGTTGTTTATCTCTCAGTAGGTTGTTCGTTTTTGTTTATCCCACTCCTTTTGTGTTTTGTTTTACTCTCAGTAGAGTTCTTCGTCGTTATTTTATTACTCTCATGTGTTGTTTAAATCTCAAATTAGCTTCTCGTTTGTAGTATCCCCCTGTGTGTTGTTTATCCCACTCCTTATGTGTGTTTTAATTCTCAGTAGTGTTCTTGATTTTGATACTCATACTCCTTGATGTATTGTTTAAATATCTAAACTTCTTGTTTGACATTATCCCACTCCTTTATTGTGTTGTTTGTCTCTCAGTGGAGTAATTAGTTTGTTGTTTATCCCACTCCTTTTGTGTTTTGTTTTACTCTCAAGTAGAGTTCTTCGTTCGTTATTTTATTACTCCTCATGTGTGTTGTTTAAATCTCAAATTGACTTCTCGTTTGTAATTATCCCACTCGTTTGTGTGTTGTTGTCCCACTCCTTATGTGTGTTGTTGAACTCTCAGTAGTGTTCTTGATTTTGATACTCATACTCCTTGATGTATTGTTTAAATATCTAATAAACTTCTTGTTTGACATTATCCCACTCCTTTATTGTGTTGTTTGTCTCTCAATTGGGTTGTTTTTATTTATCCCACTCCTTTTGTGTTTGTTTACTCTCAGTAGAGTTCTTAGTTCGTTATTTTATTACTCCTCATGTGTTGTTTAAATCTCAAATTGACTTCTCGTTTGTAATTATCCCTCCTTTATTGTGTTGTTTATCCCTCCTTATGTGTTGTTGTTTCTCAAGTAGTGTTCTTGATTTTGATATTCATACTCCTTGATTGATTGTTTAAATCTCTAATAAACTTCTTAGTTTGACATTATCCCACTCCTTTATTGTGTTTATCTCTCAGTAGGTTGTTTGTTTGTTGTTTATCCCACTCCTGTTGTGTTTTGTCTTACTTTCAAGTAGAGTTCTTCGTTCGTTATTTTATTACTCCTCCTGTGTGTTGTTTAAATCTCAAATTAACTTCTCCGTTTGTAATTATCCGACTCGTTTATTGTGTTGTTTATCCCACTCCTTGTATGTGTTGTTGAACTCTCAGTAGTGTTCTTGATTTTGATACTCATACTCCTTGATGTATTGTTTAAATATCTAATAAACTTCTTGGTTTGACATTATCCACTCCTTTATTGTGTTGTTTATCTCTCAATTGGGTTGTTAGTTTTTGTTTATCCCACTCCTTTTGTGTTTTGTTTACTCTCAAGTAAGTTCTTCGTTCGTTATTTTATTACTCCTCCTATGTGTTGTTTAAATCTCAAATTGACTTCTCATTTGTGTATTTATCCCACTCCTTTATTGTGTTGTTTAATTCTCAGTAGTGTTCTTGATTTTGATACTCCTTGATGTATTGTTTAAATATCTAATAAACTTCTTGTTTGACATTATCGCACTCCTTTATTGTGTTGTTTATCTCTCAAGTGGAGTAATTCGTTTGTTGTTTATCCCTCCTTTTGTGTTTTGTTTTACTCTCAAGTAAGTTCTTCGTTCGTTATTTTATTACTCCTCACATGTGTTGTTTAAATCTCAAATTGACTTCTCGTTTGTAGTATCCCACTCGTTTATTGTGTTGTTGTCCCACTCCTTATGTGTGTTGTTGAACTCTCAGTAGTGTTCTTGATTTTGATACTCATACTCCTTGATTGTGTTAAATATCTAATAAACTTCTTCGTTTGACATTATCCCACTCATTTATTGTGTTGTTTGTCTCTCAATTGGAGTTGTTCGTTTTGTTTATCCCACTCCTTTTGTGTTTTGTTTAACTCTCAGTAAGTTCTTGTTCATTATTTTATTACTCCTCATGTGTGTTGTTTAAATCTCAAGTAACTTCTCCGTTTGTAGTATCCACTCCTTTATTGTGTTGTTTATCCCTCCTTATGTGTGTTTTAATTCTCAGTAGTGTTCTTGATTTTGACTATTCATACTCCTTGATGTATTGTTTAAATATCTTAAACTTCTTGTTTGACATTATCCCTCCTTTATTGTGTTGTTTGTCTCTCAAGTGGAGTTAGTTTGTTGTTTATCCCTCCTTTTGTGTTTTGTTTTACTCTCAGTAGAGTTCTTGTTCGTTATTTTATTACTCCTCATGTGTGTTGTTTAAATCTCAAGTAGCTTCTCCGTTTGTAGTATCCCTTTCGTTTATTGTGTTGTTTATCCCTCCTTATGTGTGTTGTTGAACTCTCAGTAGTGTTCTTGATTTTGATACTCATACTCCTTGATGTATTGTTTAAATATCTAACTTCTTGTTTGACATTATCCCACTCCTTTATTGTGTTGTTTGTCTCTCAGTGGAGTTGTTACGTTTTGTTTATCCCACTCCTTTTGTGTTTTGTTTTACTCTCAGTAGAGTTCTTCGTTCGTTATTTTATTACTCCTCATGTGTGTTGTTTAAATCTCAAATTGACTTCTCGTTTGTAATTATCCCTCCTTTATTGTGTTGTTTATCCCTCCTTATGTGTGTTGTTTAATTCTCAGTAGTGTTCTTGATTTTGATACTCATTTCTTGATGTATTGTTTAAATATCTCTAATAAACTTCTTGTTTGACATTATCCCTCCTTTATTGTGTTGTTTATCTCTCAGTAGGTTGTTAGTTTGTTGTTTATCCCACTCCTTTTGTGTTTTGTTTTACTCTCAGTAAAGTTCTTCGTTAGTTATTTTATTACTCCTCATGTGTGTTGTTTAAATCTCAAATTGACTTCTCGTTTGTAATTATCCCACTCCTTTGTTGTGTTGTTTATCCCACTCCTTGTGTGTTGTTGAACTCTCAGTAGTGTTCTTGATTTTGATACTCATACTCCTTGATGTATTGTTTAAATATCTAATAAACTTCTTGGTTTGACATTATCCCACTCCTTTATTGTGTTGTTTATCTCTCAGTAGTTGTTAGTTTTGTTTATCCCACTCCTTTTGTGTTTTGTTTAACTCTCAGTAAAGTTCTTACGTTATTTTATTACTCCTCATGTGTTGTTTAAATCTCAAATTAACTTCTCCGTTTGTAATTGTCCCTCCTTTATTGTGTTGTTTATCCCACTCCTTATGTGTGTTTTAATTCTCAGTAGTGTTCTTGATTTTGATACTCATACTCCTTGATGTATTGTTTAAATATCTAATAAACTTCTTGTTTGACATTATCCCTCCTTTATTGTGTTGTTTATCTCTCAGTAAGTTGTTTGTTGTTTATCCCACTCCTTTTGTGTTTTGTTTTACTCTCAAGTAGAGTTCTTGTTCGTTATTTTATTACTCCTCATGTGTGTTGTTTAAATCTCAAATTGACTTCTCGTTTGTAATTATCCCACGTTTATTGTGTTGTTTATCCCACTCCTTATGTGTGTTGTTGAACTCTCAGTAGTGTTCTTGATTTTGATACTCATACTCCTTGATGTATTGTTTAAATATCTAATAAACTTCTTGGTTTGACATTATCCCACTCCTTTATTGTGTTGTTTGTCTCTCAGTAAAGTTGTTAGTTTTGTTTATCCCACTCCTTTTGTTTTGTTTTACTCTCAGTAAGTTCTTACGTTATTTTATTACTCCTCATGTGTGTTGTTTAAATCTCAAATTGACTTCTCGTTTGTAATTATCCCCTCCTTTATTGTGTTGTTTATCCCACTCCTTATGTGTGTTGTTTATTCTCAGTAGTGTTCTTGATTTTGATACTCATACTCCTTGATTGTGTTTAAATATCTATGAAACTTCTTGTTTGACATTATCCCACTCCTTTATTGTGTTGTTTGTCTCTCAGTAATTTGTTTGTTTTGTTATCCCACTCCTTTTGTGTTTTGTTTTACTCTCAAGTAAGTTCTTGTTCGTTATTTTATTACTCCTCATGTGTGTTGTTTAAATCTCAAATTGACTTCTCGTTTGTAATTATCCCTCCTTTTATTGTGTTGTTTGTCCCTCCTTGTGTGTTGTTGAACTCTCAGTAGTGTTCTTGATTTTGATACTCATACTCCTTGATGTATTGTTTAAATATCTATAGACTTCTTGTTTGACATTATCCCACTCCTTTATTGTGTTGTTTGTCTCTCAGTTGGTTGTTGTTTTTGTTTATCCCACTCCTTTTGTGTTTTGTTTAACTCTCAGTAAGTTCTTCGTTCGTTATTTATTACTCCTCATGTGTTGTTTAAATCTCAAATTGACTTCTCATTTGTAATTGTCCCTCCTTTGTGTATTTGTTTATCCCTCCTTATGTGTCATTTTAATTCTCAGTAGTGTTCTTGATTTTGATACTCATACTCCTTGATGTATTGTTTAAATATCTAAACTTCTTCGTTTGACATTATCCCTCCTTTATTGTGTTGTTTGTCTCTCAGTGGAGTTGTTAGTTTTTGTTTATCCCACTCCTTTTGTGTTTTGTTTACTCTCAAGTAAGTTCTTGTTCGTTATTTTATTACTCCTCATGTGTTGTTTAAATCTCAAATTGACTTCTCGTTTGTAATTATCCCACTCGTTTATTGTGTTTTGTCCCACTCCTTATGTGTGTTGTTGAACTCTCAAGTAGTGTTCTTGATTTTGATACTCATACTCCTTGATGTATTGTTTAAATATCTAATAAACTTCTTGTTTGACATTATCCCACTCCTTTATTGTGTTGTTTGTCTCTCAATTAGTTGTTCGTTTTGTTTATCCCACTCCTTTTGTGTTTTGTTTACTCTCAGTAGAGTTCTTCGTTCATTATTTTATTACTCCTCATGTGTGTTGTTTAAATCTCAAATTGACTTCTCCGTTTGTAGTATCCCTTTATTGTATTTGTTGTTGTCCCACTCCTTATGTGTGTTTTAATTCTCAAGTAGTGTTCTTGATTTTGATATTCATACTCCTTGATGTATTGTTTAAATATCTAAACTTCTTGTTTTGACATTATCCCACTCCTTTATTGTGTTGTTTGTCTCTCAGTAAATTGTTCATTTTGTTTATCCCACTCCTTTTGTGTTTTTTTACTCTCAAGTAGAGTTCTTCGCATTATTTTATTACTCCTCATGTGTGTTGTTAAATCTCAAATTGACTTCTCCGTTTGTAGTATCCCACTCGTTTATTGTGTTGTTTATCCACTCCTTATGTGTGTTGTTGAACTCTCAGTAGTGTTCTTGATTTTGATACTCATACTCCTTGATGTATTGTTTAAATATCTAATAAACTTCTTACGTTTGACATTATCCCTCCTTTATTGTGTTGTTTATCTCTCAGTAGGTTGTTAGTTTTGTTTATCCCACTCCTTTTGTGTTTTGTTTAACTCTCAGTAGAAGTTCTTACGTTATATTTTATTACTCCTCATGTGTGTTGTTTAAATCTCAAATTGACTTCTCATTTGTAGTATCCCTTTATTGTGTTGTTTATCCCTCCTTATGTGTGTTGTTGAATTCTCAGTAGTGTTCTTGATTTTGATACTCATACTCCTTGATGTATTGTTTAAATATCTGTAAACTTCTTGGTTTGACATTATCCCACTCCTTTATTGTGTTGTTTGTCTCTCAGTGGAGTTTAGTTTGTTTATCCCTCCTTTTGTGTTTTGTTTTACTCTTAGGTAGAGTTCTTCGTTCGTTATGTTATTACTCCTCCTGTGTGTTGTTTAAATCTCAAATTGACTTCTCCGTTTGTAATTATCCCACTCGTTTATTGTGTTGTTTGTCCCACTCCTTATGTGTGTTGTTGAACTCTCAAGTAGTGATTTCAATTTTGATACTCATACTCCTTCAGTGTATTGTTTAAATATCTAATAGACTTCTTCGTTTGACATTATCCCACTCCTTTATTGTGTTGTTTATATCTCAGTAGGTTGTTAGTTTTTTGTTTATCCCACTCCTTTTGTGTTTTGTTTTACTCTCAGTAGAGTTCTTCGTTCGTTATTTTATTACTCCTCCTGTGTGTTGTTTAAATCTCAAATTAACTTCTCCGTTTGTAGTATCCCTCCTTTATTGTGTTGTTTATCCCACTCCTTATGTGTGTTGTTAATTCTCAGTAGTGTTCTTGATTTTGATACTCATACTCCTTGATGTATTGTTTAAATATCTGTAAACTTCTTGTTTGACATTATCCCACTCCTTTATTGTGTTGTTTATCTCTCAAGTAAGTTATTCGTTTGTTGTTTATCCCTCCTTTTGTGTTTTGTTTTACTCTCAGTAAATTCTTAGTTCGTTATTTATTACTCCTCATGTGTGTTGTTTAATCTCAAATTAACTTCTCGTTTGTAATTATCCCACTCGTTTATTGTGTTGTTTGTCCCACTCCTTATGTGTGTTGTTGAACTCTCAGTAGTGTTCTTGATTTTGATACTCATACTCCTTGATGTATTGTTTAAATATCTAATAAACTTCTTGTTTGACATTATCCCACTCCTTTATTGTGTTGTTTATCTCTCAAGTGGTTTGTTACGTTTTATTTATCCCACTCCTTTTGTGTTTTGTTTTACTCTCAAGTAAGAATTCTTCGTTCGTTATTTTATTACTCCTCATGTGTGTTGTTTAATCTCAGTAACTTCTCATTTGTAATTATTGTATTTGTTTATCCCACTCCTTATGTGTGTTGTTTAATTCTCAGTAGTGTTCTTGATTTTGATACTCATACTCCTTGATGTATTGTTTAAATATCTAAAGACTTCTTGTTTGACATTATCCCACTCCTTTATTGTGTTGTTTATCTCTCAAGTAAAGTATTAGTTTGTTATTTATCCCTCCTTTTGTGTTTTGTTTTACTCTCAGTAGAGTTCTTAGTTCGTTATTTATTACTCCTCATGTGTTGTTTAAATCTCAAATTGACTTCTCCGTTTGTAATTATCCCACTCGTTTATTGTATTGTTTGTCCCACTCCTTATGTGTGTTGTTGAACTCTCAAGTAGTGTTCTTGGATTTTGATACTCATACTCCTTGATGTATTGTTTAAATATCTAATAAACTTCTTGTTTGACATTATCCCACTCCTTTATTGTGTTGTTTGTCTCTCAGTGGAATTGTTACGTTTTGTTTATCCCACTCCTTTTGTGTTTTGTTTTACTCTCAGTAAAGTTCTTCGTTCGTTATTTTATTACTCCTCATGTGTTGTTTTAAATCTCATTAACTTCTCCGTTTGTAATTATCCCACTTTATTGTGTTGTTTATCCCACTCCTTATGTGTGTTTAATTCTCAGTAGTGTTCTTGATTTTGATACTCATACTCCTTGATGTATTGTTTAAATATCTGTAAACTTCTTGTTTGACATTATCCCACTCCTTTATTGTGTTGTTTATCTCTCAAGTAGGTAATTATTTTTTATTTATCCCTCCTTTTGTGTTTTGTTTTACTCTCAGTAGAGTTCTTGTTAGTTATTTTATTACTCCTCATGTGTGTTGTTTAAATCTCAAATTGACTTCTCGTTTGTAATTATCCCACTCGTTTATTGTGTTGTTGTCCCACTCCTTATGTGTGTTGTTGAACTCTCAAGTAGTGTTCTTGATTTTGATACTCATACTCCTTGATTGTATTGTTTAAATATCTAAACTTCTTCGTTTGACATTATCCCACTCCTTTATTGTGTTGTTTGTCTCTCAATTGAGTTTTATTTGTTGTTTATCCCACTCCTTTTGTGTTTTGTTTTACTCTCAAGTAAGTTCTTCGTTCGTTATTTTATTACTCCTCATGTGTGTTTGTTTAAATCTCAAATTAACTTCTCGTTTGTAGTATCCCTCCTTTATTGTGTTGTTGTCCCACTCCTTATGTGTGTTGTTTACTCTCAGTAGTGTTCTTGATTTTGATACTCATACTCCTTGATGTATTGTTTAAATATCTCATAAACTTCTTGTTTTGACATTATCCCTCCTTTATTGTGTTGTTTATCTCTCAATTGGTGTTAGTTTTGTTTTATCCCACTCCTTTTGTGTTTTGTTTACTCTCAGTAGAGTTCTTCGTTCGTTATTTTATTACTCCTCACATGTGTTGTTTAAATCTCAAATTAACTTCTCCGTTTGTAATTATCCCTCCTTTATTGTGTTGTTTATCCACTCCTTATGTGTGTTGTTGAACTCTCAGTAGTGTTCTTGATTTTGATACTCATACTCCTTGATGTATTGTTTAAATATCTAATAAACTTCTTGTTTGACATTATCCCTCCTTTATTGTGTTGTTTATCTCTCAAGTTAGGTTGTTACATTTTATTTATCCCACTCCTTTTGTGTTTTGTTTTACTCTCAGTAGAGTTCTTGTTCGTTATTTTATTACTCCTCATGTGTTGTTTAAATCTCAAATTGACTTCTCGTTTGTAATTATCCCACTTTGTTTATTGTGTTGTTATCCCACTCCTTATGTGTGTTGTTGAACTCTCAGTAGTGTTCTTGATTTTGATACTCATACTCCTTGATTGTATTGTTTAAATATCTGTAAACTTCTTGTTTGACATTATCCTCCTTTATTGTGTTGTTTATCTCTCAGTGGAGTTGTTCATTTTTTGTTTATCCCACTCCTTTTGTGTTTTGTTTATTCTCTAGTAGAGTTATTGGTTCGTTATTTTATTACTGCTCATGTGTGTTTTTTAAATCTCAAATTTACTTCTCCGTTTGTTATTGTCCCACTCCTTTATTGTGTTGTTTGTCCCACTCCTTATGTGTGTTGTTGAACTTCTCAAGTAGTGTTCTTGATTTTGATACTCATACTCCTTGATGTATTGTTTAAATATCTAATAAACTTCTTGTTTGACATTATCCCTCCTTTATTGTGTTGTTTATCTCTCAGTGGAGTTGTTAGTTTGTTGTTTATCCCACTCCTTTTGTGTTTTGTTTACTCTCAAGTAGAGTTCTTGTTATTATTTTATTACTCCTCATGTGTTGTTTAAATCTCAATTGACTTCTCGTTTGTAATTATCCCACTCCTTTATTGTGTTGTTTATCCACTCCTTATGTGTGTTGTTTAACTCTCAGTAGTGTTCTTGATTTTGATACTCATACTCCTTGATGTATTGTTTAAATATCTAATAAACTTCTTGTTTGACATTATCCCTCCTTTATTGTGTTGTTTATCTCTCAGTGGAGTTGTTAGTTTTGTTTATCCCACTCCTTTTGTGTTTTGTTTTACTCTCAAGTAGAGTTCTTACGTTATTTTATTACTCCTCATGTGTGTTGTTTAAATCTCAAATTAACTTCTCGTTTGTAGTATCCCACTCGTTTATTGTGTTGTTTATCCCACTCCTTATGTGTTGTTGAACTCTCAAGTAGTGTTCTTGATTTTGATACTCATACTCCTTGATGTATTGTTTAAATATCTAATAGACTTCTTGGTTTGACATTATCCCACTCCTTTATTGTGTTGTTTGTCTCTCAGTGGAGTTGTTACGTTTTGTTTATCCCACTCCTTTTGTGTTTTGTTTACTCTCAGTAGAGTTCTTAGTTGTTATTTTATTACTCCTCATGTGTGTTGTTTAAATCTCAAATTGACTTCTCGTTTGTAATTATCCCTCCGTTTATTGTGTTGTTTATCCCTCCTTATGTGTGTTTTGAACTCTCAAGTAGTGTTCTTGATTTTGATACTCATACTCCTTGATGTATTGTTTAAATATCTAATAAACTTCTTGGTTTGACATTATCCCTCCTTTATTGTGTTTGTCTCTCAGTGGAGTTGTTACGTTTTTGTTTATCCCACTCCTTTTGTGTTTTGTTTTACTCTCAAGTAGAGTTCTTACGTTATTTTATTACTCCTGTGTGTTGTTTAAATCTCAAATTGACTTCTCGTTTGTAATTATCCCACTTTATTTATTGTTGTTATCCCTCCTTATGTGTTGTTTAACTCTCAAGTAGTGTTCTTGATTTTGATACTCATACTCCTTGATGTATTGTTTAAATATCTAATAAACTTCTTGTTTGACATTATCCCTCCTTTATTGTGTTGTTTATCTCTCAATTGGGTTGTTACGTTTTATTTATCCCTCCTTTTGTGTTTTGTTTTACTCTCAAGTAAATTCTTGTTTCGTTATTTTATTACTCCTCATGTGTGTTGTTTAAATCTCAAATTGACTTCTCCGTTTGTAATTATCCCTTTCGTTTATTGTGTTGTTTGTCCCACTTATGTGTATTTGTTTGTGTACTCATACTCCTTGATGTATTGTTTAAATATCTATGAAACTTCTTAATTTTGACATTATCCCTCCTCCTTTATTGTGTTGTTTGTCTCTCAGTAGAGTTTATGTTTTGTTATTTATCCCACTCCTTTGTGTTTTGTTTTACTCTCAGTAAGTTCTTACGTTAGTTATTTTATTACTCCTCATGTGTTTGTGTGTTGTTTAAATCTCAGTGACTTCTATTTGTAATGTATCCCTTTTTATTGTGTATTTGTTTATCCCCACTCCTTATGTGTGTTGTTGAACTCTCAGTAGTAGTGTTCTTGATTTTGATACTCATACTCTTTGATGTATTGTTTAAATATCTTAAACTTCTTTGTTTGACATTATCCCACTCCTTTATTGTGTTGTTTGTCTCTCAGTTGGGTTGTTAGTTTTTTGTTTATCCCTCCTTTTGTGTTTTGTTTGCTCAGTAGAAGTTCTTGTTCGTTATTTTATTACTCCTCATGTGTGTTGTTTAAATCTCAAGTGACTTCTCATTTTGTAATTGTCCCCTCCTTTATTGTGTTGTTTTATCCCTCCTTATGTGTGTTTTAATTCTCAAGTAGTGTTCTTGATTTTGATCATACTCCTTGATGTATTGTTTAAATATCATCTCTAATAAACTTCTACGTTTGACATTATCCCTCCTTTGTATTGTTGTTTATCTCTCAGTAGAGTAATTAGTTTGTTGTTTATCCCACTCCTTTTGTGTTTTGTTTTACTCTCAGTAAGTTCTTCTTAGATTATTATTTATTACTCCTCATGTGTGTTGTTTAAATCTCAAATTGACTTCTCCGTTTGTAGTATCCCACTTTTGTTGTGTTGTTTGTCCTCCCTCCTTATGTGTGTGTTGTTCTCAAGTAGTGTTCTTGATTTTGATACTCATACTCCTTGATGTGTTTAAATATCTGTTTAAATATCCTTCTTACTTCTTGGTTTGACATTATCCCACTCCTTTATTGTGTTGTTTATCTCAGGTGGGTTGTTACATTTTTTGTTATCCCACTCTTTTGTGTTTTGTTTAACTCAGTAGAGTTCTTCGTTCGTTATTTTATTACTCCTCATGTGTGTTGTTTAAATCTCAAATTGACTTTTAGGTTTGTAATTATCCCCTTTTGTGTGTTGTTTTGTCCCTCCTTATGACTCCTTGTGTTGTTTAACTCAAGTAGTGTTCTTGATTGTGATATTCATATTCCTTGATGTATTTAAATCTAATAAACTTCTTAGTTTGACATTATCCACTCCTTTATTGTGTTTTTGTTTATCTCTAGTAAATTTATTAGTTTGTTTATTTATCCCACTCCTTTATTGTGTTGTTTTGTCTTACTCTAGTAGAAATCTTGATTTTATTGTTATTTTATCCCTCCTTACATTGTTGCATCTCATTAACTTCTCATAGTTTCTCTCCACTGTTTATTGTTGTTGTCCCACTCCTTATGTGTGTTGTTTAAATCTCAAGTAGTAGTTCCTTTATTGTGTTTGATGTCCCACTCTCATTGTGTGTTGTTGTTTATCTAATAAACTTCTTGATTTTGACATTATCCCTCCTTTATTGTGTTGTTTGTCTCTCAAAACTTAGGTTGACATTTATCCCCTCCTTTTGTTGTTTATCTCTCCTTTTGTGTTTGTTTCTCCTAAGTAGTGTCTTCTTGGGTAGTATCTTTTATTACTCCTCATGTGTGTTTAAATCCATTTGCTTGTATTGTAATCTCCTTTTATTCTCTTTTGATTTGTATTGTACTCCTTACTCCTTTATTGTTGTTGTTTAAATCTCCTTATGTGTTTTGTTTAGCATTATCCCTCCTTTATTGTATTGTTATCTCTCAGTAAATAGTAATTTTGTTATTGTTTCATCCTTGTTTTACTCTGTAAAACTTCTTATTGATTATTATCCCACTCCTGTTATTGTTGTTCTTCTCAGTAGGTATTGTTTTATTTATCCCACTTTGTTTTGTTTTACTCTCAGTAGAAATTCTTGTTGTTATATTTATTACTCCTCATGTGTTGTTAAATCTCAAACTTCTCATTTGTTTGTATCCCACTGTTTATTGTATTTGTTATCCCACTCCTTGTGTGTTGTTGAACTCTCAAGTAGTGTTCTTGATTTTGTGATACTCATACTCCTTGATGTATTGTTTAAATATCTAATAAACTTCTTAGTTTGACATTATCCACTCCTTTATTGTTTGTTGTCTCTATCTCAGTAGAGTTGTTTTTGTTTATCCCACTCCTTTTGTGTTTTGTTTAACTCTCAGTAGAGTTCTTGGTTCGTTATTTTATTACTCCTCATGTGTGTTGTTTAAATCTCAAATTGACTTCTCGTTTGTAATTATCCACCCTTTATTGTGTTGTTTATCCTCTCCTTATGTGTGTTGTTAACTTTCTCAGTAGTGTTCTTGATTTTGATACTCATACTCCTTGATGTATTGTTTAAATATCTAATAAACTTCTTAGTTTGACATTATCCCTCCTTTATTGTGTTGTTTGTCTCTCAGTGGGTTGTTAGTTTGTTTGTTTATCCCTCCTTTTTGTGTTTGTTTTACTCTCAGTAAGTTCTTGATTCGTTATTTTATTACTCCTCTTGTTATTTGTTTAAATCTCAAATTGACTTCTCATTTGTAATTATCCCACTCGTTTATTGTGTTGTTTATCCCACTCCTTATGTGTGTTGTTTAACTCTCAGTAGTGTTCTTGATTTTGATACTCATACTCCTTGATGTATTGTTTAAATCTCTAATAGACTTCTACCTTTGAAATTATCCCACTCCTTTGTTGTGTTGTTTCTCTCTAGAGTGGAGTTGTTCTTTTGTTGTTTATCCCACTCCTTTTGTGTTTTGTTTTACTCTCTAGTAGAGTTCTTGTTCGTTATTTTATTACTGCTCTTGTGTGTTGTTTAAATCTCAAATGACTTCTCGTTTGTAATTATCCCACTTATTTTATTGTGTTGTTTATCCCACTCCTTATGTGTGTTGTTGAACTCTCAAGTATTGTTCTTGATTTTGATACTCATACTCCTTGATGTATTGTTTAAATATCTAATAGACTTCTTAGTTTGACATTATCCTCCTTTATTGTGTTGTTTATCTCTCAATTGGGTTGTTAGTTTTTTGTTTCCCACTCCTTTTGTGTTTTGTTTTACTCTCAAGTAGAGTTCTTCGTTCGTTATTTTATTACTCCTCATGTGTTGTTTAAATCTCAAATTGACTTCTCGTTTGTAATTGTCACTCCGTTTATTGTGTTTATCCCTCCTTATGTGTGTTTTAATTCTCAAGTAGTGTTCTTGATTTTGATACTCATACTCCTTGATGTATTGTTTAAATATCTAATAAACTTCTTGGTTTGACATTATCCCTCCTTTATTGTGTTGTTTATCTCTCAGTAGGTTAGTTTGTTGTTTATCCCTCCTTTTGTGTTTTGTTTTACTCTCAGTAGAGTTCTTCGTTAGTTATTTTATTACTCCTCATGTGTTGTTTAAATCTCAAATTGACTTCTCGTTTGTAATTATCCCACTCGTTTATTGTGTTGTTTATCCCACTCCTTATGTGTGTTGTTGAACTCTCAGTAGTGTTCTTGATTTTGATACTCATACTCCTTGATGTATTGTTTAAATATCTAATAAACTTCTTAGTTTGACATTATCCCCTCCTTTATTGTGTTTTATCTCTCAAGTGGAGTTGTTAGTTTTGTTTATCCCTCCTTTTGTGTTTTGTTTAACTCTCAGTAAGTTCTTGATTCGTTATTTTATTACTCCTCATGTGTGTTGTTTAAATCTCAAATTGACTTCTCCGTTTGTAATAATCCCTCCTTTGTTGTGTTGTTTATCCCACTCCTTATGTGTGTTGTTTAGCTCTCAAGTAGTGTTCTTGATTTGATATTCATATTCCTTGATGTATTGTTTAAATCTCTAATAAACTTCTTAGTTTGACATTATCCCTCCTTTATTGTGTTGTTTATCTCTCAGTGGAGTTGTTAGTTTGTTGTTTATCCCACTCCTTTTGTGTTTTTTTACTCTCAAGTAGAGTTCTTGTTCGTTATTTTATTACTCCTTCTGTGTGTTGTTTAAATCTCAAATTGACTTCTCCGTTTGTAATTATCCCACTTTATTGTATTTGTTGTCCCTCCTTATGTGTGTTGTTGAACTCTCAAGTAGTGTTCTTGATTTTGATACTCATACTCCTTGATGTATTGTTTAAATATCTAATAGACTTCTTAGTTTGACATTATCCCTCCTTTATTGTGTTTTATCTCTCAAGTGGAGTTGTTAGTTTTGTTTATCCCACTCCTTTTGTGTTTTGTTTACTCTCAAGTAGAGTTCTTCGTTCGTTATTTTATTACTCCTCATGTGTTGTTTAAATCTCAAATTGACTTCTCGTTTGTAATTGTCCCTCCTTTATTGTGTTGTTTATCCACTCCTTATGTGTCATTTTAATTCTCAGTAGTGTTCTTGATTTTGATACTCATACTCCTTGATGTATTGTTTAAATATCTATAGACTTCTTGTTTGACATTATCCTCCTTTATTGTGTTGTTTATCTCTCAAGTGGAGTTAGTTTGTTGTTTATCCCACTCCTTTTTTGTTGTGTTTATCTCTCAAGTTGAGTTGTTCGTTGTTTTATTACTCCTTTTGAGTGTTGTTTAAATCTCAAATTGACTTCTCCGTTTGTAATTATCCCACTCGATTATTGTTTTGTTTATCCCACTCCTTATGTGTGTTGTTTAACTCTCATGTATTGTTCTATGATTTTGATACTCACACTACTTGATGTATTGTTTAAATATCTAATAGACTTCTTGTTTGACATTATCCCTCCTTTATTGTGTTGTTTATCTCTCAGTTGGAGTTGTTAGTTTTGTTTATCCCTCCTTTTGTGTTTTGTTTAACTCTCAGTAGAGTTCTTGTTCGTTATTTTATTACTCCTCATGTGTTGTTTAAATCTCAAATTGACTTCTCGTTTTGTAATCCCACTCCTTTATTGTGTTGTTTATCCACTCCTTATGTGTCATTTTTAATTCTCAAGTAGTGTTCTTCGATTGTGATATTCATATTTCTTCAGTTGATTGTTTAAATCTCTAATAGACTTCTTCGTTTGACATTATCCCACTCCTTTATTGTGTTGTTTATCTCTCAAGTGGAGTTGTTCGTTTGTTTATCCCACTCCTTTTGTGTTTTGTTTTACTCTCAAGTAGAGTTCTTCGTTCGTTATTTTATTACTCCTCTTGTGTGTTGTTTAAATCTCAAATTGACTTCTCCGTTTCTAATTATCCCACTCGTTTATTGTATTGTTTATCCCACTCCTTATGTGTGTGGTTGAACTATCAGTAGTGTTCTTGATTTGATACTCATACTCCTTCAGTGTATTGTTTAAATATCTAATAGACTTCTTCGTTTGACATTATCCCTCCTTTATTGTGTTGTTTATCTCTCAGTGGAGTTGTTCGTTTTGTTTATCCCACTCCTTTTGTGTTTTGTTTAACTCAAGTAGAGTTCTTCGTTCGTTATTTTATTACTCCTCATGTGTGTTGTTTAAATCTCAAATTGACTTCTCTGTTTGTAATTGTCCCACTCCTTTATTGTGTTGTTTATCCCACTCCTTATGTGTCATTTTTAATTCTCAAGTAGTGTTCTTCGATTTTGACACTCATACTCCTTCAGTGTATTGTTTAAATATCTCGTAGACTTCTTCGTTTGACATTATCCCACTCCTGTATTGTGTTGTTTATCTCTCAAGTGGAGTTGTTCGTTTTTTGTTTATCCCACTCCTTTTGTGTTTTGTTTTACTCTCAAGTAGAGTTCTTCGTTCGTTATTTTATTACTCCTCCTGTGTGTTGTTTAAATCTCAAATTGACTTCTCCGTTTGTAATTATCCCACTCGTTTATTGTGTTGTTTATCCCACTCCTTATGTGTGTTGTTGAACTCTCAAGTAGTGTTCTTCGATTTTGATACTCATACTCCTTCAGTGTATTGTTTAAATATCTAATAGACTTCTTCTTTTGACATTATCCCACTCCTTTATTGTGATGTTTATCTCTCACTTGGAGTTGTTCGTTTTTTGTTTAGCCCACTCCTTTTCTGTTTTGTTTAACTCTCAAGTAGAGTTCTTGATCGTTATTTTATTACTCCTCATGTGTGTTGTTTAAATCTCAAATTGACTTCTCGTTTGTAATTATCCCTCCTTTATTGTGTTGTTTATCCCACTCCTTATGTGTGTTGTTGATCTCTCAAGTAGTGTTCTTCGATTGTGATATTCATATTTCTTCAGTTGATTGTTTAAATCTCTAATAGACTTCTTCGTTTGACATTATCCCACTCCTTTATTGTGTTGTTTATCTCTCAAGTGGAGCTTTTCGTTTGTTGTTTATCCCACTCCTTTTGCGTTTCTTTTACTCTCAAGTAGAGTTCTTCGTTCGTTATTTTATTACTCCTCTTGTGTGTTGTTTAAATCTCAAATTGACTTCTCCGTTTCTAATTATCCCACTCGTTTATTGTATTGTTTATCCCACTCCTTATGTGTGTTGTTTAACTCTCAGTAGTGTTCTTGATTTTGATACTCATACTCCTTGATGTATTGTTTAAATATCTAATAGACTTCTTGTTTGACATTATCCCACTCCTTTATTGTGTTGTTTATCTCTCAAGTGGGTTGTTAGTTTTGTTTATCCCACTCCTTTTGTGTTTTGTTTAACTCTCAAGTAGAGTTCTTCGTTCGTTATTTTATTACTCCTCATGTGTGTTGTTTAAATCTCAAATTGACTTCTCTGTTTGTAATTGTGTTGTTTATCCCACTCCTTATGTGTCATTTTTAATTCTCAAGTAGTGTTCTTCGATTTTGACACTCATACTCCTTCAGTGTATTGTTTAAATATCTCGTAGACTTCTTCGTTTGACATTATCCCACTCCTTTATTGTGTTGTTTATCTCTCAAGTGGAGTTGTTCGTGTGTTGTTTATCCCACTCCTTTTGTGTGTTGTTTAACTCTCAAGTAGAGTTCTTCATTCGTTATTTTATTACTCCTCCTGTGTGTTGTTTAAATCTCAAATTGACTTCTCCGTTTGTAATTATCCCACTCGTTTATTGTGTTGTTTATCCCACTCCTTATGTGTGTTGTTGAACTCTCAAGTAGTGTTCTTCGATTTTGATACTCATACTCTTTCAGTGTATTGTTTAAATATCTAATAGACTTTTTCGTTTTACATTATCCCACTCCTTTATTGTGTTGTTTATCTCTCAATTGGAGTTGTTCGTTTTTTTGTTTATCCCACTCCTTTTGTGTTTTGTTTAACTCTCAAGTAGAGTTCTTCGTTCGTTATTTTACTACTCATGTGTGTTGTTTAAATCTCAAATTGACTTCTCGTTTTGTTTGTAATTGTCCCACTCCTTTATTGTGTTGTTTATCCACTCCTTATGTGTGTTTAATTCTCAAGTAGTGTTCTTGATTTTGATACTCATACTCCTTGATGTATTGTTTAAATATCTAGACTTCTTGTTTGACATTATCCCACTCCTTTATTGTGTTGTTTATCTCTCAAGTGGAGTAATTCGTTTGTTTATCCCACTCCTTTTGTGTTTTGTTTTACTCTCAAGTAGAGTTCTTCGTTCGTTATTTTATTACTCCTCCTGTGTGTTGTTTAAATCTCAAATTGACTTCTCCGTTTGTAATTATCCCACTCGTTTATTGTGTTGTTTATCCCACTCCTTATGTGTGTTGTTGAACTCTCAAGTAGTGTTCTTCGATTTTGATACTCATACTCTTTCAGTGTATTGTTTAAATATCTAATAGACTTTTTCGTTTTACATTATCCCACTCCTTTATTGTGTTGTTTATCTCTCAATTGGAGTTGTTCGTTTTGTTTATCCTCCTTTTGTGTTTTGTTTAACTCTCAGTAGAGTTCTTGATCGTTATTTTATTACTCCTCCTGTGTTGTTTAAATCTCAAATTGACTTCTCCGTTTGTAATTATCCCACTCCTTTATTGTGTTGTTTATCCCACTCCTTATGTGTGTTGTTTAACTGTCAAGTAGTGTTCTTCGATTGTGATATTCATATTTCTTCAGTTGATTGTTTAAATCTCTAATAGACTTCTTCGTTTGACATTATCCCACTCCTTTATTGTGTTGTTTATCTCTCAAGTGCAGCTTTTCGTTTGTTGTTTATCCCACTCCTTTTGCGTTTCTTTTACTCTCAAGTAGAGTTCTTCGTTCGTTATTTTATTACTCCTCCTGTGTGTTGTTTAAATCTCAAATTGACTTCTCCGTTTGTAATTATCCCACTCGTTTATTGTGTTGTTTATCCCACTCCTTATGTGTGTTGTTGAACTCTCAAGTAGTGTTCTTCGATTTTGATACTCATACTCCTTCAGTGTATTGTTTAAATATCTAATAGACTTCTTCGTTTGACATTATCCCACTCCTTTATTGTGTTGTTTATCTCTCAATTGGAGTTGTTCGTTTTTTGTTTATCCCACTCCTTTTGTGTTTTGTTTAACTCTCAAGTAGAGTTCTTAGGTCGTTATTTTAATACTCATAATGTGTTGTTTAAATCTCAAATAGACTTCTCATTTTGTAATTGTCCTCCTTTATTGTTGTTTATCCGACTGCTTATGTGTCTATTTTAATTCTCAAGTAGTGTTCTTCGATTTTGATACTCATACTCCTTCAGTGTATTGTTTAAATATCTAATAGACTTCTTCGTTTGACATTATCCCACTCCTTTATTGTGTTGTTTATCTCTCAAGTGGAGTAATTCGTTTGTTGTTTATCCCACTCCTTTTGTGTTTTGTTTTACTCTCAAGTAGAGTTCTTCGTTCGTTATTTTATTACTCCTCCTGTGTGTTGTTTAAATCTCAAATTGACTTCTCCGTTTGTAATTATCCCACTCGTTTATTGTGTTGTTTATCCCACTCCTTATGTGTGTTGTTGAACTCTCAAGTAGTGTTCTTCGATTTTGATACTCATACTCTTTCAGTGTATTGTTTAAATATCTAATAGACTTTTTCGTTTTACATTATCCCACTCCTTTATTGTGTTGTTTATCTCTCAATTGGAGTTGTTCGTTTTTTTGTTTATCCCACTCCTTTTGTGTTTTGTTTAACTCTCAAGTAGAGTTCTTCGTTCGTTATTTTATTACTCCTCATGTGTGTTGTTTAAATCTCAAATTGACTTCTCTGTTTGTAATTGTGTTGTTTATCCCACTCCTTATGTGTCATTTTTAATTCTCAAGTAGTGTTCTTCGATTTTGACACTCATACTCCTTCAGTGTATTGTTTAAATATCTAATACACTTCTTCGTTTTACATTATCCCACTCCTTTATTGTGTTGTTTATCTCTCAGTGGAGTAATTCGTTTGTTGTTTATCCCCCTCCTTTTGTGTTTTGTTTTACTCTCAAGTAGAGTTCTATGTTCGTTATTTTATTACTCCTCCTGTGTGTTGTTTAAATCTCAAATTTACTTTTCCGTTTGTAATTATTCCACTCGTTTGTTGTGTTGTTTATTATGTGTGTTGTTGAACTCTCAAGTAGTGTTCTTCGATTTTGATACTCATACTCCATCAGTGTATTCTTTAAATATCTAATAGACTTCTTAGTTTGACATTATCCCTCCTTTATTGTGTTGTTTATCTCTCAGTGGGTTGTTAGTTTTTTGTTTATCCCTCCTTTTGTGTTTTGTTTAACTCTCAGTAGAGTTCTTGATTCGTTATTTTATTACTCCTCATGTGTGTTGTTTAAATCTCAAATTGACTTCTCCGTTTGTAATTGTCCTTTGTTGTTGTCCACTCCTTATGTGTTTTTAATTCTCAAGTAGTGTTCTTGATTTTGATATTCATACTCCTTGATGTATTGTTTAAATATCTAATAGACTTCTTCGTTTGACATTATCCCACTCCTTTATTGTGTTGTTTATCTCTCAAGTGGAGTAATTCGTTTGTTGTTTATCCCCCTCCTTTTGTGTTTTGTTTTACTCTCAAGTAGAGTTCTTCGTTCGTTATTTTATTACTCCTCATGTGTGTTGTTTAAATCTCAAATTGACTTCTCCGTTTGTAATTATCCCACTCGTTTGTTGTGTTGTTTATCCCACTCCTTATGTGTGTTGATTAACTCTCAGTAGTGTTCTTGATTTTGATACTCATACTCCTTGATGTATTGTTTAAATATCTAATAGACTTCTTAGTTTGACATTATCCTCCTTTATTGTGTTTTATCTCTCAATTGGGTTGTTAGTTTTGTTTATCCCACTCCTTTTGTGTTTTGTTTACTCTCAAGTAGAGTTCTTGTTCGTTATTTTATTACTCCTCATGTGTTGTTTAAATCTCAAATTGACTTCTCCGTTTGTAATTATCCCACGTTTATTGTTGTTTATCCCACTCCTTATGTGTTTTTTAATTCTCAAGTAGTGTTCTTGATTTTGATACTCATACTCCTTGATGTATTGTTTAAATATCTAATAGACTTCTTAGTTTGACATTATCCCACTCCTTTATTGTGTTGTTTATCTCTCAGTGGAGTAATTACGTTTGTTGTTTATCCACTCCTTTTGTGTTTTGTTTTACTCTCAAGTAAAGTTCTTCGTTCGTTATTTTATTACTCCTCCTGTGTTGTTTAAATCTCAAATTGACTTCTCGTTTGTAATTATCCCACTCCTTTATTGTGTTGTTTATCCCACTCCTTATGTGTTGTTTAACTCTCAAGTAGTGTTCTTGATTTTGATACTCATACTCCTTGATTGATTGTTTAAATATCTAATAGACTTCTTCGTTTGACATTATCCCACTCCTTTATTGTGTTGTTTATCTCTCAAGTGGAGTTTTTCGTTTGTTGTTTATCCCTGTCAGTTTGTGTTTTGTTTTACTCTCAAGTAGAGTTATTCATTCGTTATTTTATTACTCCTCTTGTGTGTTGTTTAAATCTCAAATTGACTTCTCCGTTGTAATTATCCCTCGTTTATTGTGTTGTTTGTCCCACTCCTTATGTGTGTTGTTGAACTCTCAAGTAGTGTTCTTGATTTTGATACTCATACTCCTTGATGTATTGTTTAAATATCTAATAGACTTCTTGGTTTGACATTATCCACTCCTTTATTGTGTTGTTTATCTCTCAAGTGGAGTTGTTAGTTTTGTTTATCCCTCCTTTTGTGTTTTGTTTACTCTCAAGTAGAGTTCTTAGTTCGTTATTTTATTACTCCTCATGTGTTGTTTAAATCTCAAATTGACTTCTCTGTTTGTAATTGTGTTGTTTATCCCACTCCTTATGTGTCATTTTTAATTCTCAAGTAGTGTTCTTCGATTTTGACACTCATACTCCTTCAGTGTATTGTTTAAATATCTCGTAGACTTCTTCGTTTGACATTATCCCACTCCTTTATTGTGTTGTTTATCTCTCAAGTGGAGTAATTGGTTTGTTGTTTATCCACTCCTTTTGTGTTTTGTTTACTCTCAAGTAGAGTTCTTCGTTCGTTATTTTATTACTCCTCATGTTGTTTAAATCTCAAATTGACTTCTCCGTTTGTAATTATCCCACTCGTTTATTGTGTTGTTTATCCCACTCCTTATGTGTGTTGTTGAACTCTCAAGTAGTGTTCTTCGATTTTGATACTCATACTCCTTCAGTGTATTGTTGAAATATCTAATACACTTCTTCGTTTTACATTATCCCACTCCTTTATTGTGTTGTTTATCTCTCAATTGGAGTTGTTCGTTTTTTTGTTTATCCCACTCCTTTTGTGTTTTGTTTAACTCTCAAGTAGAGTTCTTCGTTCGTTATTTTATTACTCCTCATGTGTGTTGTTTAAATCTCAAATTGACTTCTCTGTTTGTAATTATCCCTCCTTTATTGTATTTGTTTATCCCACTCCTTATGTGTCATTTTTAATTCTCAAGTAGTGTTCTTCGATTTTGACACTCATACTCCTTCAGTGTATTGTTTAAATATCTCGTAGACTTCTTCGTTTGACATTATCCCACTCCTTTATTGTGTTGTTTATCTCTCAAGTGGAGTAATTCGTTTGTTGTTTATCCCACTCCTTTTGTGTTTTGTTTTACTCTCAAGTAGAGTTCTTCGTTCGTTATTTTATTACTCCTCTTGTGTGTTTTTTAAATCTCAAATTGACTTCTCGTTTGTAATTATCCCACTCCTTTGTATTGTTGTTTATCCCTCCTTGTGTGTTGTTGAACTCTCAAGTAGTGTTCTTGATTTTGATACTCATACTCCTTGATTGATTGTTTAAATCCCTAATAGACTTCTTCGTTTGACATTATCCCACTCCTTTATTGTGTTGTTTATCTCTCAAGTGGAGTTGTTCGTTTGTTTATCCTCCTTTTGTGTTTTGTTTAACTCTCAAGTAGAGTTCTTCGTTCGTTATTTTATTACTCCTCTTGTGTGTTGTTTAAATCTCAAATTGACTTCTCGTTTGTAATTATCCCACTTTATTGTGTTGTTTATCCCACTCCTTATGTGTTGTTTAACTCTCAAGTAGTGTTCTTGATTTTGATACTCATACTCCTTGATGTATTGTTTAAATATCTAATAGACTTCTTAGTTTGACATTATCCTCCTTTATTGTGTTGTTTATCTCTCAAGTGGAGTTGTTCGTTTTGTTTATCCCACTCCTTTTGTGTTTTGTTTTAATCTCAAGTAGAGTTCTTAGTTCGTTATTTTATTACTCCTCATGTGTTGTTTAAATCTCAAATTGACTTCTCATTTGTAATTATCCCTCCTTTATTGTGTTGTTTATCCACTCCTTATGTGTCATTTTTAATTCTCAAGTAGTGTTCTTGATTTTGATACTCATACTCCTTGATTGTATTGTTTAAATATCTAATAGACTTCTTGTTTGACATTATCCTCCTTTATTGTGTTGTTTAACGAACAAGTGGAGTTGTTCGTTTGTTGTTTATCCCAATCCTTTTGTGTTTTGTTTTACTCTCAAGTAGAGTTCTTCGTTCGTTATTTTATTACTCCTCCTATGTGTTGTTTAAATCTCAAATTGACTTCTCCGTTTGTAATTATCCCACTCCTTTATTGTGTTGTTTATCCCACTCCTTATGTGTGTTGTTTAACTGTCAAGTAGTGTTCTTCGATTGTGATATTCATACTCCTTCAGTTGATTGTTTAAATCTCTAATCGACTTCTTCGTTTGACATTATCTCACTCCTTTATTGTGTAGTTTATCTCTCAAGTGGAGTTGTTAGTTTGTTGTTTATCCCACTCCTTTTGTGTTTTTTTTGACTCTCAAGTAGAGTTCTTAGTTCGTTATTTTATTACTCCTCTTGTGTTGTTTAAATCTCAAATTGACTTCTCCGTTTGTAATTATCCCATTCGTTTATTGTGTTGTTTATCACGCTCCTTATGTGTGTTGTTTAACTCACAAGTAGTGTTCTTCGATTGTGATACTCATACTCCTTCAGTGTATTGTTTAAATCTCTAATAGACTTCTTCGTTTGACATTGTCCCACTCCTTTATTGTGTTGTTTATCTCTCAAGTGGAGTTGTTCGTTTGTTGTTTATCCCACTCCATTAGTGTATTGTTTTACTCTCAAGAAGTGTTCTTCGTTCGTCATTTTATTACTCCTCGTGTGTGTTATTCAAATCTCAAATTGACTTCTCCGTTTGTAATTTTTTTTTTCATAAATAGAGCATATATTAATAAAAGTAAAAGAGTACAAAGCGTAAAAGTAGAGATTACAATGGAACCCAGTGAGTTACAGCCTTGAAACAAGTGAAACAAACAAAGAAACAAAAATAACATAACCCGGGATCAAGGTGATCCATGGTTGCAACCGCGGGCCTCGTTAAAACCCAGTCATGGAAAAACCCAGTGGGAAAAACCCATGGCTGGGAAAAAGAGTGCCTGAGCGTTAGCGTTGCGGAAACCTATAATAAGGTAAACCGTACATGTCACATGTATGTGAGGTGAATGACATCGAAGAAGTCGAAACCCTCGGATCGACTTTGAGAACATCGGTGACCGTGTTGCCTTCACGAAAAATGAGACACGAAAATCCATATCACGCATATGAGAGAGTCGATAGCAGCGGTTCGAATTTCCATGGGACGAGTTAGTACCGGAGAGCAAATTCGCTACATAAGTAGAATCATCTCCAACGAATCTTATTCCGATACAGGTGTGAGCGATTCAATGCCAATCATAGCAAGTAACTTTCGGCTTCAAAAGCATAAAGCGTGCCGGTGATTTACAAAGCAACCCATCCGGTACCATTTGAATCTCTAAAAACCCGGCCCTTGATGAGAGCGGGGCGGCGAAGAACTTCCATCCGTGTTGCATTTAATCCATCCGGGAGGGATACCATCGGACCTCAATGATATCTCGTGACTTGGCGGGCACCCTTGAATACGAAAAGAATGAAGGACTTGTAAATCAACTTGATTATTAGCCATAGAACGAGAGGGTGGGAATTAGCCTCGCCTGAGACTCGAAATCGAAGCAAAATAGAATGCGAAAGCAGAACACCATCAAATAAGCAGCGATTGCGCGATCCAAGCACAAATGCCGTCACAAAGGCGAGGCATACAAAGAGAGAATCGAGAGCTAAAATGTTGACCCATGGCATATAACGAAGCTCTCCAAAACTAAAGCAATCTCGAAAGGAACACGGAAAAGATCAAATAGAGTATGCGGATAGTCGGTGAGCGGACAAGAGACGATAAATGGTCTTGGCAATCCATAGCGACATAGCAAAAACACACGAAGGACCAACAAAACGAGCCGCGGTTTCTCAATAGTTGGAAGAACACCATAAATAGCCTTCAAGCTGTGATAGAAACGGCGGTGGGATAAAAGCCCATATCGAGATCCCGGTCGATCTTAAGGAAGCAGCGGCGCAAAGGTGATAGGCTTGCTTGGTAGAAATCGAACCGTCTAGAGATTGATCCGGATCTGAGTATCGAGAACCGGATGGAGCGGATGATAGGAGAGAATGTCGCGGTAACATCTGGAAAAGCATCTGGAACCCGTCGAAAAAACCAACCGGTAGGGTCGATACTCGAAATAGGGAACTTCGAAGTGATGCGAAGATGAATAGGAATACCAATTACATCCATAATCATGGCGAGCCAATCATCAAGCGAGAAGCGTGGTGAGAGCCTTGACCGCTAACCATCTAGACTTGGATTGAAGTGTGGAAACAATCCTTAAATCGAACCAAATCGAGGAAGCAACATAAGGCGTGGAAGCATGCGAAAGAAAGCGGCTGGCGAAAGATATCTAGATATGGAACCTTCACATTGAATATCCCAAGCAAGGCGAGAAGATCGCCTTATTAGCGGCAACGGAAGCGAATACCAAGACCACCCTCGGACTTTGGAGCACAACAACGCTTCGAGATAGAAGTCGATGCTCTCTTGAGTATCCCGGTTTGGACGAAATTACGAATGCGGCATCCATACGGCAAGAAGAGTCAAAGGCCAGCGATAAACCATCATAGAGTGTACAAAGATCACGGATCAGCGATTGAACAAGACATAAGCGACCGGCCATAGAGAAGTGCCCTTCCATTTACTAAACTTTTCTAGAATCGGTCCATGAGGTTGTAAATGACAAGTCGAGGCGAGGTGCCCCACGGAAAAGTGGAACTCCCAAATCGTGAAAGGAAGGTGACCCTCGATAATATCCATGATTACACAAGTGGTTCTTCGACTCGGGTGAGAAAAGTACTAAGATAAGCCACGGACTTACGAGGATTGAAGTGTTGTCCCGACCAAGACATATTTTCCGGGATCCTAAGAATAGTCCGACAATTCGCGATGGTAGCCGCAAAAATAATCACATCATCCGCATAAAGAAGGTGAGAAGGAAAAGTAAGAGATTGTCGAATGAATAAAGGTGAGCTCACTGAATTGGCGACCTTGAGAAGCTTGCTAAGAACTTCCTCCATGATGCAAAGAAGAGGGAAGAGGATCCCCTTAGCGAACTCCACGAGAACAGCCAAGTACCCTTAGGGCCCATTAATCGAGCGAGAGCTTTGCGAGTGAAGAATATGATTAATCCAACCAACAAAGGTAGAAGAAACCATATTTTGTGAGAACGCCCGAAAAGTCGATTTAGAGTATCAAGGCTTTAGGATGTCGACCTTCAACACGATTACCCTTACTACGGTGAAGACCAAGACTATTAACTCCTTGAGGCTAAGCGCAATCATGTCGTCTCCGGAATAAAACCAAATTGATGAAAGGAGAGCACCCGATAAAATCGGACCCAACGATCGGCTAAAATCTGCTTAATAATCTTATAAAGAAAATTACCAAGAACAATAGGCGGAAATCTTCAATCATAGCGCATCTCGATTTTGAATAAGGTGACAAAACTAGAGTTCATACGCGAAATGACCATGAAGGAAGAAGCCCGAATCGCGAAGACACCTCCGCTTTTGATAATGTGCCACATAGATTGATAAACTTCCCGAAACCATCCGGTCCGGAGCACTATCGGTGACATCTTTGAAAACAACATAGCGGATGTCATCCTCGGAAGGAATATCGATTAGCAATTGATTTTGTTCATCCGTAATCGAGCAATGGATAAGCTCATCTAGTTCATCGAGCAGAGACAAGCGTAAATTTGAGTTTGTGAGCGATTCTCATAATAAGAAATCATATGATTCCGGATCGAATTGCATCATGATTGATAGAGCCATCAATTATCAAGAGAAATACCGAGAATACCTTTGCGAATCTTTGAAACGATGGAAAAACGAATTTCTATCACCGTCTTTTTAACCATGGCCGGTTCTTTTGGCGCAAAAAGTTGCCTCTTGATTGAGAATAGCATTGTAGTCGCGATCGCCTCAAGTTCCTTGCGAGGAACATCATTTATCGGACCATGGAGGGATAATTGCTGCTGAACCAACTCCGACTTATTACGGCGGCAAGAAGGCGAAATTAAGCTGCGAAGACATTAATATTCCAATCTATGATAGCGGTTGAGCCTCTTTAATTTCCGGATAACGAAAAAGAGCCCATGGCGTAATAGGAGTTTTCGGAAAGCTTAATTAACTCCTCGAAGCGGTGTGACTAAGCCACATTGCTTGGAATCGAATGGTCGAGGGGCGAGATAGCGCTTGTTCATGCGCCAGGGAAACAAAGAGGGGCGTGATCCGAGCAATCGCAGCCCACGAACCATCAGCAGGTCCCATAAATCCAAAAGGATTGTGAAGAAAGAGCCCTATCAATACGTGTCTCTAGATAACCACTAGAAAGCGACGATTGACCAAGTAGCGCCGCGAACTAGGAATGATAAGAACTCCCCATCATTGATAAATGAGCGAAATCCATGGTTTCGAGACAGGAGGAGTACCATTCGATCATTCATGTGCAATCCTGACATTGAAATCTCCCACCAAAGCGAGGGTGTGTTTGGCAGCGATAAATCACGCCATAAGTCTCGGACGGATATAATCGGCATGGGCATGAATAAGCGCTAATAGGAAGTCCGTTGAAGCGAAACTTTAATAACAAGAACTTGAGAAGAAGAAAATTATAGAAGAACGGAGAAGAGAGATCTTCCAAAACCCGTAAGTTAGGAAGGCCCATTGGCGCGTATTTTCACCAAAGCGCATTCCCATCGCATTCAATAAGAATGCGGTATGGAGGAAGGAACCTTTGGTTCCTTGATATAAATCAACGAGGGCAGTAGAAACTACATGATGCTTGAGCATATCTTGTGAGGAGCATTCGATAACCGAATGTTCAAAAGCAGAACATTCATT